>OX326966.1:34013961-34277946 GCA_946800305.1 Medicago arabica | reverse complement strand
AATTCGAGGGTATAATAAAGATTCCAGGATCCGCAAAATAGAAAATATTAGAATATATATATATATATATGTGTGTGTGTGGAATAGACATACTCGAACACATGACATGCATTTTTTAAAACATTGTCGTATTCCATTAAATGGTAGTGAACATTGGTGTTGCCAGGACCTTGGGTCAGGACGGGGGTTCAAACTTTAGATCACTAAATGTTTACTTCGTTATTATATTGATTTTCGAATGTATCAAAATCACGAATAAATTCATAAGTGTCTATTTTCTTAGTCATTTTAGTCCTCAAATTTGTATTTAGATGGCTTATTTAGTCTTTAAAAACCTTCTCGTTGTTCAATTTAGTCCATATATAAAATTACAACGAAAAGGACACTCGAATAATGGAATTTAGATACATTTAAAAACTATAGTATTAGTGTCCCACACACTCCAAGATGAAAATAGTTGTTTGTCTATTTAGAAACAAAAGAAAAGTTAATATATTCATGAAAAAAGTAGTTAAATTATTATTATTAATGAAAATTTTGTTAAGACTAGATGACCAGTATGATCTTTTATAACCCGTTAGTGAATGATTTTTAATAATATAACCAATTTGATACTTATATCTCATATTCTAAAAACACTTACATTCCACATGTTGGAGTGTAGTAATGAGAAAACAAAAGAAGAAAAATAGTGGAAGTAGAAAGAAAAAAAAAGAAAAAAAAAAGAGTGGTAAACCCTAAAAAAAAAGAGTAAAACTTCACAAGAAAGCGCGAATTCTTCGCAAGTGAGAAACTAGGATTGAAAAAATCTCTATAAAAACGAAGCAAAAGAAACAAGTCTCTTACAACATAAACCATATGGCGCAGCAACAACATGCACCATGTTTACCTATTGTTCCTACCGCAATTCTCGATTGGGATTGTTCTGATTTTTCTCAACCTATTTTCGCCGATGTAACTGTTCCGTCTGTTGCTGATGTAGTGATCGCGTTGCTGCTGTTCGCGCCATTGAGAATGATCCATTTCTTACCAATGAAGAAAAGTGGAAGAAAAGTCAGGAGCTTGTTGGTGGATGTTGTAGTGGGGAAACCATTGATGAAATACCAAGTAATGGTGTGCTTTATGTGTTTGATGGTAATTGTTATTTTTGTATGCAGTTTCCTGAGAGACCCGTTACCGTAAGTTTCTTTCATTATCCACTAACTTTGTCTTTTAATTTTGAGTTTGTATAGTTTCAAACAACTTGAATAACTTGTTGGTTGGTTCAGACTCCGCGTGGGCACAACATTTGCTTGAAGTGTTTTGAGAAATGGATTGGCCAAGGAAAACAGACTTGCTCAAATTATAGGACTGCAATTCAAAGAATCAACACAGTTGGCAATTGCAATCTGTATGGCCAAGCTAGCTAGATCTGAGGGTGTTAGAGGAAGCACTGCCCCAAAAGTTTATCATGTTGTACACAATGATGAGCATCCTGAAACTTGTTTCTCTACCGATAGAGCAAAGAAAACAGGGAAGGCTGCTTGCAGTGGAAAAATCTTTGTGACAATTCCAAAAGATCATTTTAGACCGATCCTTGCTAAGAATGATCCTAATAGGAACCGCAGGGTTCTTGTTGGTGACACTTGGGATGATATGATGGAATGCAGGCAATGGGGAGCTCATTTTCTGGTCCCCATGTTGCTGGGATTGCTGGTTAAAGTACTTATGGTGCTTAATCTATTGCTCTTTCTAAAGCTTACGTTGATGACGAGGATCATGGTGAATGGTTCCTTTATACCAGAAGCGGGGGAAAGGATCTTAGTGGTAACACGCGTACCAACAAAAGCAAGTCCTTCGATCAGCAATTTGAGAATATGAATGAGACTCTAAGACTAAGTTGCCAAAAAGGCTATCCTGTTCGTGTTGTTAGGCCAATTTTTATTGATTATTAATTCAATTCAATTGATGAATTTCTTGTCAGTTTGTTAGGTATGTTTTTATTAATAAATTAAATTGATTGATTGTTTCCATATTAGGTTAGTTTCATTGTAAAGTTATGTGATGAATTGGTATGATATTTTGTTATGGATTCGTTTATTTGGTTCAGGTCCCACAAGGAGAAACGTTCCCCTTATGCTCCTGAAGCATGAGTGAGATACCATGGGGTTTATAGAATTGAAAAATGTTGGCGCAAAATTGGAAAACAAGTATGTTTCTTTTCTGTAATGGAATCATTTTTGTTGATAGCTTTATTAAGTTTGCAGGTATTTAGAAATATTACCTGAGACATTAGATCTCACTCAATTTACTTAAATACCTGCAGGTCTACCTTTCTGAAGCATACTGTCTAATATGATCTTCAGAAGCACCCTATGATCCTGATGCATGTCCACCAACTTATTTGAAGGTCTTCCATCAAATAAGAGTTTATTGCAGATGTTCGTCCATTCACTCTTCTTGTCAACATTCCATTGAAATTTTCCAAGGTTGGTCACCCTGCAAGCCTTAGCAACAATTTCCTCATTGATGAGGATTGGAATCCCCATCACTGCTGATCTTACTTCTAAACCGTTGTAAGGTTTCAGACCCATTTGCTTTCTTGTTTTACCAACAAGTGAGCGGTCGTTCATGATTGCAGCAGTTTCTTCTATAGTAGCTTCATCCTTGTCGTAGACTTTTGCTCTCACCTAGAGATCTCTAACCAGTTCCTGATATGTTGGTCCATTCAACATACCGAAATAACTCATCATCCCTTGTGATAGAAAGTGTGTTGAAACATCAACTCCAAGTTTCAAAAGAGATCCAAAGTCTACTGGAGATTCAACTTGAACTTCCAGAGTTTCTTTAATGATGTTCATTGTCCTGGGTTTGATGACATAGGATTGTCCAGATTTGATGATCACATCGGATTGAATTAGTTCACTTGCCATTTTAGGGTTCTAGGTTTGAGTTTGAGAAAAGAGTTTTTCAGAGACTAAAAACGAGAGAGAATAGTTCAGAAAAATCAAAGTGTAGAAAGTGAAGTGGGTTGTGTGTGATTGCTATTTATACGAAGAGTTGAAAACGTTTGAAATGAAAAAGGGGACAAACAAACATAAACATTTAAGACAAATAAGCATGCAGTCGTAAAAGTGTTGGGAAGACGCGGGGGTTACTTGTTAAAAGGAATAAAATCATTGCCCTTTGAGTTTCTACCCAATACAAGCAGACCACGACTGAGAACCTAAAAAGTAACTGTCAACGTAGTGGGACAGGTGTTACTGAACTTAGCAGTCACCCATCCACTAATACGAGCTTCTTCAGAGTCTAAGTTTTCTTAACAGAGTCTGAGTGTCTTCAGAAGCTTATATTCCTCAGAGTCTCCAAGAGAGAGTCTGATACTTAATTAGCTTCTGAGTAACTTTCAGAGTCTGAATTCTGTCTTCAGGAGCACACATTACACAGAGACGTATCACATGTTCAAATTTTTCTTTATAAGATCAAATCTCTCAACAGTTAAAGGTTTAGTAAATATATCAGCCCATTGATGATCAATATCAATGAATTGAATATCTAAAATTCCTTTTTGAACGTAGTCTATAATAAAATGATGTTTAATCTCAATGTGCTTTGCTCTTGAATGCAGAATTGGATTCTTAGATAAACATATAACAGCTGTATTATCACAATAAATTGGGATACAGTTTTCAGTTATTTGATAATCCTCAAGCTGATGTTTCATCTAGAGTAGTTGTGTACAACAACTAGCAGCTGAGATGTATTCTGCTTCTGCTGTTGACAAAGCAATAGTTACTTGCCTCTTGCTAGCCCAGGATATCAGATTCTCTCCCAGATATTGACAATTGCCACTGGTTGATTTTCTTTCAATCCTGTCTGCAGCATAATCAACATCACAGAATCCAACTAGCTTATAATATGAAGATTTCTTATACAGAAGTCCAAGATTAGTAGTTCCTGTCAGATATCTAAAGATCCTTTTAACAGCAGTTAAGTGAGACTCTCTAGGATCTGATTGGAACCTTGCACACACACATACACTGAATAAAATATCTGGTCTGGATGCAGTTAGGTATAATAGAGAACCTATCATACCTCTATACAACTTCTGATCAACTTTGGTTCCTTGATCTTCTTTGCTGAGAGTGCAGGTTGGATGCATTGGAGTGTTCATTTCCTTGCAGTCCTTAAGATTGAACTTCTTCAGAAGCTCTTTAGTGTATTTGGACTGATGAACGTTGACTCCATCTTTACATTGGTTGATTTGAATTCCCAAAAAGAACTTCAATTCTCCCATCATGCTCATTTGAAATTCATCCTGCATTGCCTTAGAGAACTCTTTGCAAAGTGAACCATTAGTTGAACCAAAAATAATATCATCAACATAAATCTAAACTATAAGAATGTCCTTCTTCAGAGTCTTTATGAATAGTGTAGTATCAACTTTTCCTCTTTCAAAATCATTTTGAATTAAGAAATTACTTAGTCTTTCATACCAAGCTCTGCGAGCCTGTTTCAAGCCATATAGTGATTTCTTCAGTTTATAAACATGTTCAAGATGTTTCAGATCCTCAAAACCAGGAGGTTGTTTGACATACACTTCTTCATCAATGACACCATTAAGAAAGGCACTCTTAACATCCATTTGATACAAGATTATGTTGTGATTCACTGCGTAGGAAAGAAGTAACCTGATAGCTTCCAATCTTGCAACTGGAGCAAATGTTTCAGTGTAATCAATGCCTTCTTGCTGACTGTAGCCTTGAGCAACAAGTCTGGCTTTGTTTCTGATTACTTCTCCTTGTTCACTAAGCTTCTTTCTGAACACCTATTTGGTTCCAACAATGTTCTTGTGCTCAGGCTTAGCTATTTGAATTGATTAAGTTCATCTCGCATTGCCAGAATCCATCCTTCATCTCCAAGTGCTTCTTCAACAGAGGTTGGTTCAACAACATATAATAATCCCAAAGCAGACTCTTCTTGTCTAAAATGTGATCTAGTTCTTCTAGGACTATCTTTGTTGCCAATGATTTGATCCTCAGGATGTGAAGACTTGTATTTGAATGTATGTTTGGATTGATTTGCTTGCTGAGAACCATCTTGAGCTTCTTGAGAAGCTTCTTCATCAGGAATTTCAGGGGATGCTACAACTTCTGGAGTAACTTCAGATTCTTGAATCTGATTAGGTTCTCAGTTGTCATCAGAATCCTGAGAACCTGCAAAATTTTCATTTTGCTCTGCAGTTTCACTTCTAGGCACTTTGTCATCAAATCTGACATGCATAGATTTTTCAACACATTGTGTTTCTGAATTATACAGTCTGTATGCCTTAGATCTTTCAGAGTAACCTAAAAAGATTCCCTTCTTAGCTTTGGCATCAAATTTCTTTAGATAGACTTTATTGTTCAGAATATAACATGTACATCCAAACTGATGAAAGTAAGATATGTTAGGTTTCCTGCCTTTAAAGAGTTCATATGCTGTTTTGTTCAACAAGGGTCTGATGTAGATCCTGTTCTGAACATAACATGTTGTGTTTACTGCTTCTGCCCAAAAATGTTTAGCTAGATTGTTCTCATGGATCATGGTTCTTGCCATTTCTTGTAAGGTTCTGTTCTTTCTCTCTACAACCCCATTTTGTTGTGGAGTTCTAGGAATAGAGAATTCATGGATAGTTCCATGTTTTTCACAGAGAAGCTCAAATGGCTAATTTTCAAATTCTCCTCCATGATCACTTCTGACTTTTAAAATTTTCAATTCTTTTTCAGATTGTATTTGGATGCAGAATTTACTAAACACAAAATATGAATCATCTTTAGTTTTCATAAACTTAACCCAACTCCATCTACTGTAATCATCAACAATGACTAATCCATATTTACTTCCATATAAGGATGCAGTACTCACTGGTCCAAATAAGTCAATGTGAAGTAGTTCCAAGGGTCTGGAGGTAGAAACAATTTCTTTTGGTTTAAAAGAGCTTTTAACAATGTTCCCTTTATGACATGCTCCACAGAGAGCATCTGAATGATAGTTAATGTCTGGTAAGCCTTTGACTAGTTGCAACTTTTTGAGCTTAGAGATTAACCTCCAGTTTGCATGTCCCAACCATCTGTGCCACAACCATTTCATATCACCCATTGACAGAAGACAAACTACTTTCTGATATGTTAGTTTAGAGAATTTAATTTTGTAAACATTGTTTCTTCTTTTTCCCATGTAAACTATGGATTGATCATCCTTGTTGACTACGTCTCAGTTGTTCTTATTAAACAAAACATCATAACCACTGTCACACAATTGACTTATGCTCAGTAGGTTATGTCTCAGTCCATCTACAAACCACACATTACTGATTGAGATTAGTGAATTACCAATGGTTCCAGTACCAATGATTTTGCCAGACTGGTTTCCTCCAAATCCCACAGTTCCTCCCTCTTTCATGGTCAGGGTTAGGAACATTGACTTTTCTCCCGTCATGTGTCGCGAGCAGCCACTGTCCAGGTACCAGGCCTTTTGCCTTTCTTATCCGTTTAGACATACCTGCAATATCAACAATTTCAGACTTAGGTACCCATATCTTTATGGGTCCTCTGGGGTTAGTCCTTGAACCATTGAATCCCCTTCGTGTTGTGTGTCTTGAGGTCCTTGGTATTGTTTTCCTCCAAACTTTAGGTTTCACAGTTTCTCTTCTTTGAAACTTAGGCTTTTGTTTTTCAGACTCTGGTTTCTTCAGAGTCTGTTTACCAGAATCTGATTTCTTTAGAATCTGAATCCTTGAAGCCTTAGGGTTCAAAGTTATTCAGTACCTTTGGCTTTAGCTTCTGTGGTTTTGACTTAGTCATTACTTTAGAGCTTGAAGTTTTAGGTCCTGAATGAGTTACTGTGTTGACTTCATCAGACTCACTCACAAAGTGATTTTTCAATGCTTCTCTGGCGCCATCAGGACCAAGTTTCAGGATCACTTCATTTAAGTTGCCTCCAATGAATCGAAGACCCTGTCCTCTGTTCTGATATGTGCTATAGATCATAGATGCTACCCTGGATCTATCAATTCCAGTAGCAATACATTCTTGCAGAGTAACATCCTGCTCACTCAAGTATTTACAGCTACACTTCTTGATCAATAAAGAGTCATTTTCTTTCTTTAAATTGTCTAACTCCAACAGAGTTGAGTCATGCTTTTTCAACAACTTATCAAGCTATTGTTTAACTTTCTTCAACTCAGTGGATTTACTCTCATAATGACCAAGAAGTTCTTTGATAGAATCAACTAATTTAGATCTTGTGAGTTTAGAAAATACCTCAGTCTCACTCTCAGAGTCTGTGTCTGATTCTGCATCAGGTGCTTCTTCAACTGGTTCAGTTGTAGCCATTAATCCAACAGTTACATTAGCTTCACCATCAGCATCATCTTCTTCAGACCCTGACTCATTATCAAGATCCTCCCAGGTAGCCATCAGACTTTTCTTGATTTGCTTCTTAAACTTGCTTGACTTGAAGGTTGGCCTTTTTGACTTGGATTTCTCTTTCTGCAATTCTGGACAATCAGCAATAAAGTGCCCAGGTTTCTTGCAGTTGAAGGGTAACGCCCGTTTTGATTAGAGAGTATTTATATGATTTTATGTGATTTAAGTGATTTATGTGATATGTGTGATTTTATTAAGTGACTTATTTTATTGTTTAATAAAATAAGATTTGAAAATAAAATAAATATTAAGTTGTGGGGCTGTTTTAGAATTAGATAGAGTTATGAGGGAATAAGTGAAATAAGATAAATTAGTTAGAAAACATAAAAAGGGAAAACCTAGGTTTAGAAACTGTCAGAACGTACAATTCAGTTTTTGGGAGAAAAAGGGAGAAAACAGAAGAGAAGAACCAGAGAGGCTGCTGCTCAATTTTCTTAAGGTAAGGGTGAGCGTAGCATTACAATTCCATTAAACTTGTGATTCATGATTATAGTTAACAGATTTTAGGAGTAATTCATGAGAAACTAGAAATTGAGAATTAGGTCAAAAAGTGATGAATTGATGATTAGATGATGAGAAACAGTACCATTAATGTAGTAAACTGTTTACAGACCATAGGGTAACCCTTAAACATTATTATAGTCGAAATTGGGGAGGAATATGATAAAAATTGGGGTTTTGGGTGAAAATTGTCGTAACCCCGTAACTGTTCTACCATCGCTCGCCACAGCGAGCAATCAACTCGCCACGGCGAGTGCTCTTCAACAGCTCGCGAGGCGAGAAACCCACTCGCCATAGCGAGTAACCCTTAGATGGCTCGCGAGGTGAGCAACCCCACTCGCCATAGCGAGTAGCACCCTGATGCTCGCAAGGCGAGTAGCCCAACTCGCCATAGCGAGTGACCCGTGATGGCTCGCTAGGCGAGCAGCCTAACTCGCAACAGCGAGTGACCTCTGATGGCTCGCAAGGCGGGAGATCCCACTCGCTATAGCGAGCAGTTCAATATCAGACTGCCTTCTTAGAATTACGCGACTCTTGTTGCACGAATTGTTATAAGATGACACTTGGGTTAGGATTAAGTGTTACTGTAATATTAAAGACGACCTGTAGAGTTATTAATTAATGTTTGGCTTTTGTTATTAGTGACATATATACTTGCATATGCCTTTGTGAACTATAAGTGATGAAATGTGCGATTATTTATGATATGATTATACTCTGGAATATTTGATGTGCTGCCATGCTGCTATTTATTATCGATTAAAAGTGGAATGTGTCGTCCTATGGTTATGAGTTGTGATCGAAATTATTGGAGTTTATTTGAGATGTCCAAGGTTTAAGAAGTTAAGTCCATGCATATTCATTCAGAGACGAGGGCTCATGCCCTAGGAGCTTTTGCTCAACAGAGACGAGAGCTTATGCTCTACGAGTATTTTTATGCTCAATAGCGACGAGGGCTTATGCCCTAGGAGTATATTTATACTCAATAGCGACGAGGGCTTATGCCCTAGATTGGTACCACATGCATGTATAAGATGTCTAAGTTGCATAAGTCGAGTTGAAGTTGCATTGTCGAGTCAGACTAATAAGTTGAACTATGATGCTGAGTTATGATGATGATTATGAAGTTGATTAAAGATGTTATATGATTATTACTATGAATGTATTCGACGTTTATGTTGTTAAATGTAATTATTGAATTATATATTTAATGTCATTGTTTTGTGAATCTCACCCCTTCTGCATGGAAATGTTGCTCTTCATATGAGTAACTTGCAGGTGATTAAGCTTAGCTGCTGTCAGCTGTTGTGAGTGGCTACCCTCATTGTGTCCTTAGGTGCTCTGATACGTAACGGGATGGGAACCTTTATAACTATTTTCTATTCCTTGCGTATTGATTATGATATAATGTTATCAAGTTTCAGTTGAATTTATGTTGATAAGTTTTGATGAGGCCTGCGTGCCAAAACTATTTTGTTAACTTGAATTTTTATCCGCTGCGACGTTTTGAACCTTTTATGATTATTATTTTACGAAGGATAAATCGTTATTTATTCTATTTTGAGATTTTTAGAAATGTAGCATTCCGTTTGTTGAGAAACTCTGATTATTTATTAAGGAATTTTTACTTTGGGAAAACAGGGTGTTACAATTGGTATCAGAGCAGGTCGGTCCGTCCGGCTAAGTAGATTGAGTCGTTTGTGTCGAGTGTTAGTTTAATTCTGTTTTGAATTTTCCTAACCTGTTCTCGTTATGTAGTGCACTGAGATGGCTGGAAGGAATGATGCTGCTCTTGCTGCTGCATTGCAAGCGATGGCTCAAGCTGTGGGTCAACAACAGAATGCTGGAGGTAATGACGGAGTTAGAATGTTGGAAACTTTTCTGAGGAATCATCCACCTACTTTCAAGGGAAGATATGACCCCGATGGAGCTCAGACATGGCTTAAGGAGATCGAGAGGATCTTTAGAGTCATGCAGTGTACGGACATTCAGATGGTGCGCTTTGGCATACACATGTTGGCAGAAGAAGTTGATGACTAGTGGGTTAGTGTCCAACCGGTCTTAGAGAATGGAGGTGATGCTGTTACTTGGGCTGTGTTTAGGAGGGAGTTCCTGAACCATTACTTTCCGGAAGATGTTCACGGGAAGAAGAAGATTGAGTTCCTTGAGCTGAAACAGGGAAACATGTCGGTGACTGAGTATGCTGCTAAGTTTGTGGGCTGGCTAAATTCTATCCACATTATACTGCTGAGACTGCTGAGTTTTCTAAGTGCATCAAGTTCGAGAATGGCTTACGTGCTGATATTAAGAGGGCAATTGGTTACCAGAAAATTCGTAACTTTTCTGAGCTGGTGAGTAATTACAGAATTTATGAGGAGGATACTAAGGCTCATTACAAGGTTGTGAATGAGAGGAAGAGTAAAGGTCAACATAGTCGTCCTAAGCCCTATAGTGCCCCTGTTGGTAAGGGCAAACAAAGAGTTAATGTTGAGAGGAGAACTCAGAAGAAAGATGCTTCTGCTGAGATTGTCTGCTATAACTGTGGTGAAAAAGGCCACAAGAGTAATGCTTGTACTGGAGATGTGAAGCGGTGTTACCGTTGTGGTAAGAAAGGACATGCTACCTCGGCATGCAAATATGATGATGTTGTGTGCTTTAACTGTAATGAAGAAGGTCATATTGGTTCACAATGCAAGAAACCTAAGAAGGCTCAGACTACTGGGAGAGTTTTTGCTTTGACTGGCACTCAGATAGAGAATGAGGATCGTTTGATCAGAGGTACTTGTTATTTTGATAATACTACTTTATTTTTCTATTATTGATACAGGTGCTACACATTGTTTTATTGCTATTGATTATGCTTCTAAGTTGGGTCTTACTATGTCAAATATGAATGGGGAAATGGTTGTCGAAACTCCAGCTAAGGGTTCGGTGACCACTTCTCTTGTGTGTTTAAGATGTCCTTTGTCTATGTATGATCGTGATTTTGAGATTGATTTAGTTTGTTTACCTTTGAGTGGTATGGCTGTAATCCTTGGTATGAATTGGTTAGAGTACAATCATGTACATATTAATTGTTTTCGCAAGTCGGTGTATTTCTCTTCTGATGAAGAAGAAAGTGGAGCAGAATTTTTATCTACTAAACAGCTGAAGCAGTTGGGACATGATGGAACGTTGATGTTTTCCTTGATGGCATCTTTATCTATTGAGAACCAAACGATGATTGATAAGCAGAAAGTGGTATGCGATTTTCCAGAAGTCTTTCCCGATGAAATTCCTGATGTGCCTCCAGAAAGAGAAATTGAATTTTCGATTGATCTTATTACGGGAACGAAGCCTGTGTCTATGACACCTTATCGCATGTCAGCTTCCGAGTTGGCTGAGTTGAAGAAGCAGTTAGAAGATTTACTTGACAAGAAGTTTGTTAGACCAAGTGTATTACCTTGGGGAGCGCCGGTATTACTAGTGAAGAAGAAAGACGGTAGTATGAGGTTGTGTATTGATTACCGACAACTGAATAAAGTAACTATAAAGAATAGGTATCCACTTCCAAGAATTGACGACCTGATGGACCAGTTAGTGGGTGCAGGCGTGTTTAGCAAGATTGATTTGAGATCGGGTTATCACCAAATTAAAGTAAAGGATGAAGATATGCAGAAGACAGCCTTTAGGACACGTTATGGACATTATGAGTATAAAGTGATGCCTTTCGGTGTTACGAATGCACCTGGTGTGTTTATGGAATATATTAATCGCATCTTCCATGCATTTTTGGATCGTTTCGTGGTAGTATTCATTGATGATATTTTGATTTACTCTAAGTCTGAGGAAGAACATGCGGAACATTTGAGGATAGCCTTGCAAGTGCTGAAGGAGAATAAGCTTTATGCGAAATTATCAAAGTGTGAGTTTTGGTGGAATGAGGTGATTTTTCTTGGCCATGTTATTTCCGGTAATGGTATCGCAGTTGATACGTCTAAAGTTGATGCAGTATCGCAATGGGAGACTCTTAAGTCGGTTACAGAAATTAGAAGCTTTTTGGGATTAGCTGGTTATTATAGAAGGTTTATAGAAGGATTTTCTAAGTTGGCACTTCCGTTAACGCAGTTGACCTGCAAAGGTAAAGCTTTCGTGTGAGATGTTCATTGTGAGAACAGTTTTAATGAATTGAAGAAGCGTCTGACGACGGCTCCAGTTTTGATTTTGCCGAAGTCCGATGAACCTTTTGTTGTGTATTGTGATGCGTCCAAATTGGGTTTAGGTGGTGTGCTTATGCAGAACAGTAAAGTGGTTGCTTATGCATCGAGACAGTTGAGAATCCATGAACAAAATTACCCTACTCACGATCTTGAATAAGCTGCAGTGGTATTTGTGCTTAAGATTTGGAGACATTACTTGTATGGTTCGAGATTTGAAGTGTTCAGCGATCACAAGAGCTTGAAGTATTTGTTTGATCAGAAGGAATTGAATATGAGACAGCAGAGGTGGCTGGAGTTGTTGAAAGATTAAGACTTTGGTTTGAATTATCATCCAAGTAAAGCTAATGTTGTTGCAGATGCCTTAAGTAGGAAGACTTTACATATGTCCGTTATGATGGCTAAAGAATTTGAGTTGCTGGAACAGTTTAGAGATTTGAGTTTAGTTTGTGAATGGTCACCTCAAATTGTAAAGTTGGGAATGCTGAAGATTGATAATGAATTCTTGAAAAGTATTAAAGAAGCGCATAAATTGGATGTTAAGTTTGTGGACTTGTTGGTTCTAGTAATCAGACTAAAGACAGTGACTTTAAAGTCGATGATCAATGTGTGTTGAGGTTTCGAGGTAGATTTTGCATTCTAGATGATGACGAGATGAAGAAGATGATTCTTGAAAAAAGACATAGAAGTAGCTTGAGTATTCACCCGGGAGCTACGAAAATGTACCATGATTTGAAAAAGTTGTTTTGGTGGTCTGGATTGAAACGTGATGTGGCACAGTTTGTGTATTCTTGTTTGATTTGTCAGAAGTCCAAAGTGGAACATCAGAGACCTGCAGGATTAATGACACCTTTAGATGTGCCAGAGTGGAAATGGGATAGTATCAATTGGGTGATTGTTGATAGATTGACAAAGTCGGCCTATTTTATTCCGATTAACATCAGTTTTCCTATAGCTCAATTGGCGGAGATTTATATTCGAGAAATAGTGAAGCTGCATGGTGTTCCTTCGAGCATCGTATCAGATAGAGACCCGAGGTTTACTTCTAGATTTTGGAAGAGTTTGCAAGAGGCTTTAGGTTCTAAGTTGAAGTTGAGTTCGGCGAATCATCCATAGACAAATGGTCAGTCGGAAAGAACGATTCAGTCATTAGAAGATTTGCTGAGAGTTTGTGTAGTTGAGCTAGGAGGAACTTGGGATAGTCATCTTCCGTTGATAGAGTTCACGTACAATAACAGTTATCATTCTAGTATCGGAATGGCACCTTTCGAGGCTTTGTATGGTCGGAGATGTAGAACTCCGTTGTGTTGGTTTGAGTCAGGTGAGAGTGTGGTCTTAGGACCAGAAATTGTTCAACAAACTACTGAGAAGGTAAAAATGATCCAAGAAAAGATCAAAGCGTCGCAGAGTTGACAAAAGAGTTATCATGATAAGCGTAGGAAAGACCTTGTGTTCCAAGAGGGAGATCATGTATTCCTAAGAGTTACTCCCATGACCGGTGTGGGTCGTGCATTGAAGTCGAAGAAGTTAACTCCGAAGTTTATTGGTCCGTATCAGATATCAGAAAGAATTGGAACGGTGGCGTATCGAGTAGGTTTACCGCCGCACCTTTCGAATTTGCATGATGTGTTTCATGTGTTGCAACTTCGGATGTATGTTTCGGATCCATCACATGTGATTCAAAGGGATGATGTGCAAGTTAGAAATAACCTTACGGTTGAGACCTTACCAGTGAGGATCGAAGGCCGTGAAGTGAAGAGGTTGAGAGGCAAGGAGATACCTCTTGTGAAAGTCGTTTGGGACGGAGCAACTGGTGAAAGCTTGACGTGGGAGCTAGAGAGTAAGATGCTGGAATCTTATCCAGAGTTGTTTGCTTGAGGTAAATTTTTGAGGACGAAAATCTTATAAGTTGGGGAGAGTTGTAACGCCCGTTTTGATTATTTAAATTATTTTATATAGTATAGAGAGTATTTATATGAGAAACCCACTCGCCATAGCGAGTAACCCTTAGATGGCTCGCGAGGTGAGCAACCCCACTCGCCATAGCGAGTAGCACCCTGATGCTCGCAAGGCGAGCAGCCCAACTCGCCATAGCGAGTGACCCGTGATGGCTCGCAAGGCGAGCAGCCCAACTCGCCACAGCGAGTGACCTCTGATGGCTCGCAAGGCAGGAGATCCCACTCGCCATAGCGAGCAGTTCTGTATCAGACTGCCTTCTTAGAATTACGCGACTCTTGTTGCACGAATTGTTATGAGATGACCCTTGGGTTAGGATTAAGTGTTACTGTAATATTAAAGACGACCTGTAGAGTTATTAATTAATGTTTGGCTTTTGTTAGTAGTGACATATATACTTGCATATGCCTTTGTGAACTATAAGTTACGAAATGTGCGATTATTTATGATATGATTATACTCTGGAATATTTGATGTGCTGCCATGCTGCTATTTATTATCGATTAAAAGTGGAATGTGCCGTCCTATGGTTATGATTTGTAATCCAAATTATTGGAGTTTATTTGAGATGTCCAAGGTTTAAGAAGTTGGAGTTTATTAGCAAATCCAATTGACAATTTTTAATACCTTGTTATCATCAAAACTTAAAAGTGGTATTGCTTAACACCCTTGTTCCAACAGTGAGGTGGTCAACCGAACAACCACTGGGGGTTAGTTCACATTTACATACATAAGCACAATCATATGAAGTTTAAAACATCAAAATTAAGTTCAAAATGGTTAAGCATTCTCAACACCAATAAATATTCTTCAACACCTGTATATTCACATCATCACAAGTTTGCCAACAATCGACAAATATATCATTCACCAAGCATTACAATCACCAAAGAAAATAATCACGAAGCACATATTCATCAAACACATAGCAAGTATGACTCATGTCAAATTATGAAATGCGCCTAGACACGACGCCTATATGCATGTTGTAACACCCCGTTTTCCCAACATATAAATAATATAAAATAAATCAGAGTTCATCATAACCAGGATGTCACATTTCGTTCTTCAAAACATCATTTAACACAAATAGAGTTAAAATAACTATTTACTTAAAACAACTACATCCAATAATTAAAACAACGTCGCAGCTGAAAATATTCAATGTTTAAACAATACTAGGCACTAAGGTCTCAACATCAACAACATAATAAAATTCCAAATTTAAAAGTGGTCCAACATCAACTTATAAAAAGATACGTAACAAAGGAAAACAAAACACATAAACATCCCCATCCCGTTACGTATCAGAGCATGACTCCTATGACGACACGAGAATTCAACTTACATCAGCGGTTACTCCTGGATATCTACACGTTACCCACGTAGACGCAAAATTCAAACAGAAGGGGTGAGATTTCACATTCAGGAATGATAAACAACAATTCATATAAAAGAATTAATCAACATAAAATAGCAACAATTTATCATCAACAATGCTTCGTATAATTCCAACTACAATCATCAATTAACTTCGTTCAACAATGCAACAACAACGACTCAACAAACGCAATGTAGTTATGCATGTGGTACCAACAGAGCTACAACTCCCTTCTCTAATGCCGTAATTTGGCTTGACAGGCTACAAACCCCTTCGCTTAAGAATCAACAGAGCTACAGCTCTCTTCGCTAATGTCGTAAATCGGCTTGACAGGCTACAACCCCCTTCACTTAACCATGCTTATGCAATGACACAACTTAAAATGCAACAACAGTGACATCATATAAACATGTTAAATCATCCACAAAAGATTTTTACGTTAAACCAAGACTACTGGAGAGATAACACAATTATCAACAACTTTCATATTTAAACCAAAGACCAACTCAAAACAGAAACATGTGAAAAAGACACAAGAATGCGAAACAGGGCAGCCTGCCACTGAACAATTCGCGAGGCGAGCACAGCTACTCACCGTGACGAGTTCACATCTGAATCGCTCGCTGTGGCGAGTACGGTCACTCGCCGTGGCGAGCTAAAACAGGTAGCTCTCGGGAAACTAAATATTTTTCACCCAAAAATCCCAATTTTAACTTCTCAATGCCCAAATTTAATTCCAAAAGTTGTCTAATCGTTTCTAAACAATGAAAGACACTCGAATTCATATAATTCATATAAAAGTTGTCTGCTCGCTAGGAGAGGAAAAACACTCGCTGTGGCGAGCGATGACAGACATCTATACGAACAGACATCAGTTTTCACCCAAAAACCCCAATTTCGACAACTCAAATCCCAAAATTGATAGGAATCTTTACCTACTGTTATTCTACAACCTGAACATCAATTTCTTCACATTAAATCATGGGATTACCTATACTTTCAACAATCTAATTGAATTCAAAACCTAACTTCTATAACATCAAAAATTCATCAACAATAAGATTAAACCCCTTTTTCAGAATTATATATTTATGATTAAAGAAGGTTAGTCCCACCCTTACTTAGATTGGTTGAATTTCTGAATTCTACAAGCTTCCTCTTTTTCTCCCAAAAACCGTTTCTACAAGCTTTCTCCGTTTTCTCGCAAATTTGTTTTAACGTGTTATGACTTTCTATTCCTAACCTCTCATACTCTTAACCTAATAAATTCCTCATATTCCAAAACTGCCCTTATGCCTCATTAACCTAATTAATTATATTCATTCACTATTAATGTCATAATAAACTACTAATAATTACCAACTAATAACACAAAATATCACACATCGTAATTATTCAATAAATTATTTAAAAAGACACTAAATTCGATAAAATAACTAAATAATAAATTAGGATGTTACACATGTGGTACCAATCGTCACCAAGGTCGTCACCTTATGATGCAACAAAAACATCATAGTCAACGGCTATATGGATACAAGTATCCGGTCAATGGCAATATGTATGTAAACATCCGACTCGACTTATGGTGCATGAACATATGACTCAATCAACCATGCACATGTTCACGACAATTTCAACGGCTATAATCAACGACTATATCAACAACTATATATACACATGCACTCGTCACCAATCACATCAAAATTAGCATGCATGTATCCACCACCAACAATCATCATTTATCATGTTCATTAATCAATGTCAACATCATCGAAAACATGATCACTATCAAATTATGATTTAGCAATCATCACAACGACTCATAATTTAAATAAAAGAATTATATATATATATATATATATATATATATATATATATATCACACCATGATATAT
Organism: Medicago arabica; assembly: GCA_946800305.1. Lineage (NCBI taxonomy): Eukaryota > Viridiplantae > Streptophyta > Magnoliopsida > Fabales > Fabaceae > Medicago > Medicago arabica. The sequence continues at coordinate 34,260,566 of OX326966.1, read as the reverse complement.
GTCATACCCGAAATTTGGACCGTTCGAAATTTTCTTCAGTCATTTCAGAAGAGTGTGCCTTTAGTCCTTATCCGTCGTTTAGTCAGTCAAACTTTTATTTTCTCACCTTTACATTAGTCGAAAACCAATTTTTGGACGCATTCTTGCATTCTTAAGTATTTCAGCCATCTTTAAATCAGTCGAGTCATTTTAAGTCAATCAGTCTTTTTTTCAACGCGTCAGTCGTATATTAAAACAATCGAGTCAATTTAAAAATATTTCAGTCGTTTTTTTAACGTGTCAGTCGATTTTTAACGCGTCAGTCGTTTTTAGTCAGTCGTGTCCGTTTTAGTCGTTTCAAACGAAATTTCGGCAGAGAGGTATTTTAAAATACCTCATTTTTGGTTCCGAAGGGACATTTTTCTTATTTAATTAGTTTTTATTATTTATTTATTTTTATTTAATTTTCGTTATTTATTTATTTATGATTATTATCTATTTTCGTTTTTATTTATTTATTTATGTTTCTTTTAAGTTTTATTTAGTTTTATTTTTTTAGTCCAGTCCATGTGTCAGTCCGTTATTGGTCCTTTGTGTCTTTCTGTCCAAGTCTGACCCAACAGGGGTATTTTGGTCTTTTCTCCGTACCAGAGAAACCATAGTTTTTTTTACTATTTAAGTCAGCATTGATTGTTGTGCCAGAGGTCCCATGAGTCAGATTTTTCACCAACCAAAACCCACAAACACAAGAATTCATTCTCTCTCATCAAATATTGCATCAAACCACAAAAAAATCAACAAAAATGATATGAATATCTCAAGAACAATATAAACACAAAAAAGTTCCAGCAAGCCAGAATTATCTCACAAACTCTTTTTTTCCAAATCCAAACACGGATTTTCGGCCATAATCACCACCATTCATCAACATCTACAAACTCAAACCATGACTTAGCATCAACAACAATTTTTGGACTCCAAGCATTTATCAAAAATCACAAAAATCAAAGAAAAAGAAGGGAAGATCCGAATCAAACACAAAGCAAGAGAGTAATAGAAGTTTTCCTTGGTTCATAACAATATCTCCAGATCTTAACAGATCCAAAGAGGTAACGATCTTGTTCGTTGTTGTTCTTGTTAACTTTTTCCTTCCTAAAATATTCGTAACTTTGATGTTAGATCTAGGATGTATTGTTGTTTTTCTGTGAAAACTAAGTTGATATTTGAAAAGAGGACGAAAAAGGATATTAGAAAAACGTAAAAAAAAATTGAAACGGAGCAAAAAAAAAATTTCCGGCGGCGGCGCCACCATCTATGGTGGCCGCCCACCGCGCCGGAGCGAGGGAGCTCGCCGGAGAAGAAGGAGTTGGCCGGCACCTTTTTTTTTGTTATACAGAGAGACGGAGAGCTTTGTGTTTTAGAGAGAGGAAGTGTTCTTTTCAAAATGAATTTTGGTGCTAGAGAAGAGTTTTTATTTAAACCATCAACCCATAGATTTGCTACAAAACCGACCCAGCTTTAGTTAACCCAGCCCAACAACTTTTTTTTCTCTCTTCTCTTTTCAGCTTGCTGCTTGTATACCCCCTGTCTGCTACTGCATGCCGTCATATAATGCATCTTTAGTTAGTGTTTTCATATTCATATCATGCATTTTTATTTGGTTTATTTAAATTTTATCTCCTGTATTTTAGTTCATTTTAGGCTTTGAAATAACATTTCATGCATTTATATTTTGTTTAGTGTTTTAATTATCATGCGTTTTTTAGTTTGTTTAGTGCCTTAAACCTTTTTTTTTCATGTATCTTTTAGTATGTTAATATCATACATTTTATTTGTTAGCTTAATTTAGTTTTTTTAACTTTAATGGTTTTATTCACTACTTTCAATTAATTTTTACACCACTTTCTTAACATCTTTACACCTCAAAACTCCAAAAAATATTTTCTATCACTTTTAATTGCTCTAGGAATTTTCTAACACACTTTCACATCTATTTTGCACATTTTATCTTTTATATTTCAATTTTACTTGTTAAATTTCATAGGTCTTAATATTGCTTGATAATTTTTGGCTTCCTTCCTTTAATTGATTGCTTATTAATTCCTTGACATATGCATTTTAATTTTGCTCATCGTTATTAATATTTCTCGTGCTTACTAATAGTTTATTTTCTTGTCGTGATCATAACATACATATTCATTCCTTCTTATCATTTTATTGTTATTTTTCTCCTTTGTTTAGTGTATATAATTTAGGTATTTGATGTATATTTTATCATTGGTTTGTAGCTTGGCAAAGTGGCCATAGAATGTATCTAAGATTTTTGTAATAATGTAGGTAACACAAGCACTGACACAAGCACCAACACAATCACTTTTACCGCTTTTTGCATTTATTTTCATCGACGTTACGCTAGCTTAACCGTTAGTTTAGAAAAATCATTTTCATCAAAAAAATCAAATAACATTCAAACTTAAATCATTTTCTCAATAACATTTTCCCTTTGTTTTCTTAATCAAATCTATAATCAATTTAATTTCAACTTTTGACATATTTCAATAACTAAAAATCAATACACCTCACTATTTTTCTCCTTCTCATGCCCTTGAGGCCTCTTTCTCCTTCATAAAACTCTCATTTTCAAAATCTTAAAAACAACCCAACCAACAAAAATTTATTAGACGAACTACATGGGTTTTGATCCCTTTATTTAAGGGTATGTAGGCAAAGGACTCTTAGCCCTTTTAAATCAATAAAAACAAACAAAAACAAACATCATCTCCCTCCATTCTCTAACTTAGAATTTTAGGCTAACAATTTTCAAATAAACAATTGATTTAGCATTAAGTAATTAAGTAAGAGGTTCCTTCGGAATACCGAAGTCGTTAGAGGTGCTTAACACCTTCCTTTAGCGAAACCAACCCCTGAACTCAAAGTCTCAAAAGGGTTTTTGACTCATATTTTCCCTTCCCAAGAATAAAGATCGAGAGTCTAAAGATTGAAGGTTCGGAATTATTTAATATTTCGACACCCGAAAATCATCGATTCTAAAATGGCGACTTCACTGGGGACTTTTCGCGGGTTAAACCCACCTTGCTTTTATTTATTTATTGCTTTATTATTTGTTTATTCTTTGTACATACTTGTTCACCTTTTAACGTGAGGGGCGAGAATATAAGTCCTATACCCGGGCTTGAGTGAAACATAGGATTTAGGAACGGGGTAAAACCATAGTGACATACCAAGAGCATTCTTGGACCATGTTTACGTGTGGTAACCCTACTCGGTGGAGGCCTCACGGAAGGTAGTAGTCTTGTTGACATGAGCATTCGTGTCGACGTTATTACTTTCAATGTGTGTCGTCGAAGCCGTGGAACTTTAGTAACCCTTAACCCATCTTGGCCTATTAGGACGTAGTGCGGTGACTAAACCAAGAACATTCTTGACTTTGGTCGACACGCGAGACTACACCCAAACTAGACTTACTTATGGATGTTATTGGACTAGGAGAATTCCTATACACCAATATATTCATAGGGGAAGTTGCAATTTGGGAACTTGGTAGAACCCTTGTTACAAGTGCAATCTTGAACCATAGTCCTTACCAAATGGCTTTGTTACATTAAACCTCTCATGTGTCTTATGTACTTTTACATCATCATACATACATGCATACATGCATCCATGCATCAACAAACTTTTGCATATATCGAAGGACTTAGTTAAATCTTTTTGTAAACATTGTAGATATGGCAACTAGGAGTATCAAAAAGTACCGGTTTTTGAGTCAAGACTTGGAAGAGGTAAGGAAGTTAGGAGGGCTTGTCACAGATCATCGGGGCTTTCGGACTCGACAAGGGAAATTGCTCAACATCCTTAACTAGAAGTTCGATGAAGGTATCCTCAAGACCTTGGTTCAATTCTATAACCCTCACCTCCATTGCTTCATGTTTCCCAATTATCTCCTTCTCCCTACTCTCGAGGAGTATGCTTACTTGGTTGGATTACCTGTTCTCAATGAGATACCTTTCAGTGGCCTTGAAGAACACCCTAAACCCCTAGCCATCTCCAAAACCCTCTTCCTCAAGCTTACCGACATCACCTCTAACCTCACCACTCGAGGGAAAAAGAACCTCCCCGGATTGACCGCGAAATTCCTCTTTAGCAAAGCCCACATTTTCCTCAAAGCCAAAAACACCCAAGCCTTTTAAGTTATCCTTGCCTTACTCGTATATGGTTTAGTGTTCTTCCCGACCTATGATGGCTTCGTGGACGCCAATGCTATCCAAATCTTTATCACAAAGAACCCCATCCCTACACTTCTTGGAGACACTTACCATTCCATTCACCATGGGGTTAGGCAACAAGATGGGCTCATTCTTTGCTGTGCACCCTTGCTTTACAAATGGTATACTTCTCGTGTACCCCGATCTTACCTCACCCGAGACAAAGGTGTATACTCTGAGAAGATTATGTCTCTATCTCCAACAGATGTGGTATGGTTTAACCCAGCTTATGACACCAGGACCATTATTGATAGTTGTGGGAGATTTAACACCATGCCTCTCCTTGGAAGACGTGGTGGAATCAACTACAACCTTATACTTGCTAGGCGTCAGTTTGGGTACTCTTTGAAGAACCGACCTCTCGGAATCCACTTAGAGAATATCTTCTACCATAACCAGGATGACAGCACGGGTATCAGAGATCAGATTGTGAGAGCTTGGCACCATGTCCACAAGAAGAGTGATAACCAGCTTGGGGAGAAGTCAGACCTTGTTTATGAGACCTACACTTAGTGGGTGATAGATGAAGCCGCTCGGTTCCAGATGCCTTACCCGATATCGAGATACTTGTACTCCACCACCCCAGAACCTCCTTTACCTTTACCTCCTACCACTCAAGAGAAGTATAGGGATAACATAGACAAGCTGAGCCGCGAGTGTGCGGGATGGAAGAAGAGATATGAGAATGAGGTCGTCAAAGTCAGTGACAGAGACATGGAGACCACCCTACTCAAGCATGCACTCCTAAGAAAAGAGCAACAAATTGTGAAGTTGAATGAGGCGATCTTAGACAGGGATGCACCCTTTAACCAAGACTCGAGAAGCAGGAAGAAGAAGAGGGCCTTCTTTGATAGCTCATGTTCCCACACATCTCCTTAGAGGCACCTCCAGAGCCATATGTTTTAGTTTATGTTTTATTTTCAACGTTTCATTTGTTCAAGTCTTTCCTTTGGCTTTGTTGTTTAGAAAAGGATTTATCTTGTAATCTTTAAAATTCAAGTCTATCCCTTGGCTTTGTTTTTAGAAAGGGAATTATCTTGTATTTACTTTGTTTTGTTTAATGTAATGTTTAGGTTGTTTATAAAGTTATTTCTCTAAGTCCTTCGAGAAAAAAAAACAAAAAGCATAAATTACATCTTTTTGCACATAACATATCATGCATCATGTTGCATTCTTCAAAGTGTCAAAACCAAGTCTCACACTTCACTCATTTCTGCCGCAGTAATCGAAAGTGGCCCGACGAATTCAGTACAAATCCACTCGCGTCCACAACACTCGGGCTTACATCCGGAGAAAGATGATGACAGCAGAACAAGAGAATGTTGAGTTGAAGGAAGAGGTTAGCAACCTCAGGAGTGAAGTGGATAGGATGACTATCTTGATGGAAAAGATGTTGGCGGAGAAGACGGCAGCTTCTGAGTCGAACCCTACCGTGCTTGTTTCAACTGCACTTGAGGGCTCTCCACAGCCAACTCCCGGTACTACTTTGACTGCTGGCACTACACAACCTCTGATGGCTGAATCCTCTAGTTTCCGTCCTTATGGTCCCCAGGGTTTCTTCTCAAATCCTCAGTTCACCATGCCTCCAGGCTACCCCTGGGGCATGCCAATTATGACTAATGAGGCTGTTCGCCCAACTGCTACTGAGATGTTGTTTGCTTACGGTCAGCAGAGTTCACCGCTTTTTCAGAACAGTCAGCCGATTCCTCAGGCTACCTTGACCCAAATTGGGCCCGTTGTGCATGTTGAGCCACAACCTGAGGAGCAAATCTACCATTCGGATAGTGTAATGGGTGACGACAAGGTTATTGATTGGGAAGAGAGGTTTGGTGCACTAGAAAAACAGATGAGCAATATGCGCAACAAGGAAACGGTGGTTCCAAAAATGTATGACTTCTGCTTGGTCCTTGATGTGGACATCCCCCTGAAATTCAAGATGCCGGTGTTTGAAAAGTATCAAGGGGATACATGCCCCCAGAATCACCTGACTATGTACGTCAGAAAGATGATAGCCTATAAGAATAATGTGCCTCTGCTTATTCACTGCTTCTAGGACAGTCTGACTGGTCCTGCTCACACCTGATTCATGGGTCTGAAAGGGATTACTACGTTTGAGCAATTGGCCGAAGCCTTCACTCAGCAGTATAAATATAACACCTATCTAGCGCCTAGTCGCAAGGAATTGCAGTATTTAACTTAGAAAGATAAGGAATCTTTCAAAGAGTATGCCCAACGTTTTGTTCAAAAGTCTTCCCAAATTCGTCCACCCTTGGACGAAAGAGAGTTGTCAGAGATGTTTTATGAAACCTTAAGCCCGTACTATTCAAAAAAGATGCTTGCATGTGCGTCACAGAAGTTCACAGACTTGGTGGAAACAGGGGTACGCATTGATGAGTGGGCCCGTAAAGGGGCTGGTACTTCAGGAAGTTCTTCAAGTGGTTCTACAGGAGGGTCATCTAACGGTAACAAGAAGTTTGGTAACGGTTATCCAAAGAAGAATACACAGGAGGTCAGCATGGTGGCCCATGGCGGATCTCAGCTTTTGTACCCTAACCAGCCTTATGTTGCCAACACTACCCCACAAACCCTCGTTCCACAAAATCCCGGCTACCAACCACCAAGACATCAAGCTCCACAGCCATACTATTCTCCATTATATCAACAACCATATAACCCTCAACAATTCCCTCAACAACCATATTACCAACAACATCCATACCAGAAGAGACCACATTATCCTCCACAACAACAACAACCTCGCCCTCAAGCTCCATATAACAACCAGAGGCCTAAGCAAGACTTTGACCCCATACCCATGACATATGAAGCGTTACTTCCATCTTTGATTGCTCAGAACTTTGTTCATACCATACCACCTCCTCGCATACCTGACCCTCTACCATGTTGGTACCATCCTGACCTACATTGCACCTTCCATCAAGGGGCACATGGACACGATGTAGAGCGCTGTTATGCTCTCAAGAAAGAGGTACAAAAGCTAAATAATTCCAAAGAACTATCCTTCGCTGACCCGGCTCTCCCAGATAACCCTTTACCTGCCCATGGGCCCGCCGTGAACATGATCCAAGACAGTCTGGAAGATGTCTATGTCCTTCATGCTTGTGATATCAAAACTCCTCTGGTACCAATCCATATGAAGATGTTTGAGGTGGCTCTCTTCAGCCATGATCATGAGGCTTGTGGTGTATGCTCAGTGAATTCTCGTGGTTGTGCACAGGTGCAGAGCAATGTACAGAGTCTTTTAGATAGGAAAGAGCTTGTGGCCACAAGGGAAGCCAATAATAAGGATGTCTGTGTTGTCACACCGGTGTTCCGAGCCAGGACACCACTTGTGATAAATCCTACTAGTGCGAAACCTGCTGGTACTCCTTTGGTAATCTGCATGCCCGAACCTGCTCCTCCTATCTCTCAGAAAGCAGTACCGTACAGATATGAAGGCATAATATTAGAAGCGGGAAGTGAAAAGACGTCATCCTCTCCTCCTGTTGTGGATAACATTGCTGAAAGTCGCCAGATCTTGAGAAGCGGCCGAGTCCTTCCTGCGGTAGTTCAGAAGAGTGTTAATACTCCGGTTGATGAACCAGTAAAAGAGCGAAACACAGGTAAAGGCAAGGTCAGGGAATAGCCTAAAAGTATTGATTATGAAGATACTGACGAGGTCTTAAAGCTAATCAAAAGGAGCGAGTATAGGGTCGTTGATCAGTTATTGCAAACACCTGCAAAGATTTCCATCATGTCACTGCTATCAAGCTCCGATACTCATCGGGATGCTTTGAAGAGGGTGTGGACCAGGCCTTTGTGGACTATGATGTAACTTTGGGCCAATTTGAGAGTATTGTGGGGAACATTACTGCATGCAACAACCTAAGTTTCAGTGATGAGGACCTCCCGGTGGAGGGAAGAAATCACAATGAGGCACTACTTATCTCAGTACTTTGTAGGACAGATGTTTTATGCAATGTCTTGATAGATACTGGCTCTGCTCTCAATGTAATGTCTAAGTCAACCCTAGATCAATTGACATACCCTGATGCATTCTTAAGGCCCAGTAAGGTGACTGTAAGGGCGTTTGATGGGACTAGAAGGTCTGTGTATGGGGAGATAGATTTGCCAATATCAGTTGGCCCGCATGAATTTCAATTTACCTTCCAAGTTATGGAGATTCAAGCCTCATTCAGTTGTTTATTGGGCCGACCATGGATTCACAACGCTGGCGCAGTGACCTCCACTCTCCACCAGAAGTTGAAGTTCGTAAGCCAGGGAAAGCTAATCACTGTAAGTGGCGAGTCAACCTTTTTAATTAGCAATTTGTCTGCTTTCTCTGTCATTGGTGGTAGTAGTTCAGACGGTTCTTCATTCCAGGGGCTCTCCGCTGAAAGAAGTGTGGGGAAGATCGAAACTTGCATGGCTTCGCTGAAGGATGTGCATAGAGTTATTCAGGAGGGTAAGACTGAAGGCTGGGGTCAACTGGTCGAACTTCCGGAGAATAAGAACAAGGAGGGAATTGGTTTCCCAAACAGCAAGTCAGGGAGGTTCAACCCTACCGAAGGCTCCTTTTGCAGTGCTGGGTTCATCAATGGGTCGCTAGAGACTAATGCCATTTATGAGGATGCACCTGAAAAAGTGACACCTACCTTTGTTACACCTGGAGGAGCCTATTTCAATTGGATTGTCGTCGATGTTCCTTCTGCGATTCCTATTTCTAAGTAATATGTTTGTCATGTCTTTTGTCTTTTTTTTAAGAAAACTCCTTGCATCCCGCCCAAGGTACAAGTGAAATCCTGTAGGGCCTGTCTTTGCATCTAGTACTTTTGTTTTAAATGAAAATCGTCGTCTTTATCCCGACTTTTATTTTACTTACATTATTTTACTTTTAGTGCTTTTTCTGGAATTAAATGGTAATACAAAAAACCCAATTTGCTCTCTTTTTCTTTTAAAAAAAAATCAATTTCAAAAGTCTGCATTTACTCATTAAAATCAATCATGACTCATGTGGAGACTGAACATAAATGAACCCGCAGAACACAGTAATCCTATGCTTCCTCCTAACTTTGAGGACCCGGTTTATGAGGCTATGGTGGAGGAGGATGATGAGATTTCTGATGAACTTAGATGGATGTTGGATTAGGAAAGAAAGTCTATTCAGCCTAATCAGGCAGAGATAGAGATTATCAACCTGGGTACAGAGGAAGACAAGAAATATATCAAGATTGGGGCATTGTTAGAAGCATCTGTCAAGGCAAGAGTGATTGAGCTTCTCCATGAATATGCCGACATATTTGCATGGTCGTACAAAGACATGCTCGGTCTAGACCCTGATGTGGTGGAACACCGTCTGCCCCTAAAGCCTGAATGTCCTCCAGTAAAGCAAAAATTGAGAAGGTCTCATCCTGATATGGCCCTCAAGATCAAAGAGGAGGTACGAAAACAGATTGATGCAGGATTCTTGGTTACATCAGAATATCCTCAATGGCTAGCCAACATAGTACAAGTGCCGAAGAAAGATGGCAAGGTCAGAATGTGTGTTGACTACCAAGACTTGAACAAAGCCAGTCCGAAAGATGATTTACCTTTACCTCACATTGATGTATTGGTTGATAACACGGCTAAATGCAAAGTCTTCTCCTTCATGGATGGTTTCTCCGGTTACAATCAGATAAAGATGACTCCTGAAGACAGAGAGAAGACATCTTTCATCACAGCTTGGGGTGCTTTCTGTTACGTAGTGATGCCTTTTGGATTGATAAATGTTGGTGCCACCTACCAAAGGGGCATGACGAAGATCTTTCATGACATGATTCACAAAGAGATTGAAGTCTATGTGGATGATATGATCGTCAAATCAGGCACAGAAGAACAACATGTTAAGTATTTGTTGAAAATGTTTCAACGGTTGAGAAAGTATAAGCTCCGTCTGAATCCTAACAAGTGTACCTTCGGTGTTAGGTCCGGTAAACTCTTGGGTTTCATTGTCAGTCAAAAGGGCATTGAAGTTGATCCCGACAAAGTTAAAGCTATCAGAGAGATGCCGTTTCCAAATACATAAAAACAAGTCAGAGGTTTCCTTGGCAGATTGAACTATATCTCTAGGTTTATTTCCCATATGACTGCAACATGTGGGCCCATCTTCAAGCTACTCCGCAAGAATCAGGGTATTGAATGGAATGATGATTGTCAGCAGGCCTTTGACCAAATTAAAGAATACTTGGTAGAACCTCCGATTCTTGTCCCTCCAGTTGATGGGAGACCTTTAATCATGTACCTGACAGTGCTGGAAGATTCCATGGGCTGTGTATTGGGTCAACAAGATGAAACCGGAAAGAAAGAGCACGCCATTTACTACCTGAGCAAGAAGTTCACTGACTGTGAGTCCCGCTATACCGCGCTTGAAAAGACTTGTTGTGCCTTAGCCTGGGCTGCCAAGCGTCTCCGTCACTATATGATTAATCACACAACTTGGTTGATATCCAAAATGGACCCAATCAGGTATATATTTGAGAAGCCTGTGTTGACAGGAAAAATTGCTCGCTGGAAGATGTTATTGTCTGAGTATGATATTGTATACCGCACTCAAAAAGCAATCAAAGGCAGTGTCTTGTGTAACACACGGTTTTCCCAACATAAAAATTTCATAAATAAAATATGAGTCTTCACATAACGGAATGCTACATTTTCTTTCAATAAAATCTCCAAATGAATAAATAACTATTTATTCTTCTTAAAAAGTAGTCAATAAAAGTTAACCTTCAAACTTCGCAGCGGAATTAATTCAAATCAACAAAATTAAACTTTGGCACGTAGGCCTCATCAAAAGTTCATAATTCAAACACAATACGTAAGGAAAGAGAAACAAATAATAAGATCCCCATCCCGTTACGTATCAGAGCCCTATGACACTTTGAGCCGACACCTCTACTAATCTTCGTTACCTGCAAGTTACCCATAGGAAAGGCAACATTTCCAAGCAGAAGGGGTGAGATTCACAAACAACAATAGATATTATAATTCATCAATTAAATTCAACAACAACTATATAATGATAATCAACTGTCAGTTTATAATTAAAACAAATCAACAACATCATCATCAAGCTACGACATCGACGACTCGACCAACAACAACGACAACAACAACAACGACGACAACAACAACAACAACGACGACAATGCGACGAATGCAAATGCATGTGGTACCATTTAACGTGCGTTGAATGCTAAGCATTCCGGGGCATATTCCCCCAACAGTTTGAATGAAATAACATTCCAGGGCATAAGCCCTCAACGATTGAGTGATAAACACTCCAGGGCATAAGCCCTCAACGGTTGAGTGAAAACACTCCAGGGCATGAGCCCTCAACAAAGTATCAGTATGAATGGACTCACTAGTGTATATCTCCATACAACTCGACAACAGCAACAACTACAATATGCATAATCAACTATCACATAAGACACCAACTTAATCGACAGGACACAACAAAAAGGTACAACAATGTCTCACAACAAAATTCAACCATTTATGCAAGCTACAGTACTACTCGCCGTGGCGAGTTCAGGAAAATGAGCTACTCGCGATGGCGAGTTGGGGGCGAGCTCAAGGCGAGCAAATCTGGGTGCTCTCGGCATTTTTGACATTTTTCACCTAAAATCTTCATTTTTAAGTACCCAAAACCCAAATTTGATTCTGTAAAAAGGTGCCATTCATCCCTAAATATGTCAAGGCACTCAAGTTGATATAAAAATTGGTCCAAAAACCTCATTAAGACAATTAACGATTTTTAATTTAAGCAACTCGCCGTGGCGAGTGAATTTGCTCGCTGTGGCGAGCTATGGGGGTTCACTGCTCGCCTGGAGAGTGGGTCTGCTCGATGTGGCGAGCTACACAGGCATTGCTCGCCTGGCGAGTAGGTTTGCTCGCCGTGGCGAGTGGCGACTGACAGAACTACGAACTGTTTGAACAGACTTCTCCTTTTCAACCCCAAACCCCATTTTCAACACCTAAAAACCCAATTTTGATGAATTGCATTTCTTCTATGCATACTAACATCAGAACAACAATAAACAACAACAGTTTCATGAATTAATAAAGTTATTAACATCTATTCATCTTTAACCCAATTCAATTCATCAACCCTAACAATCCAACATTAATCAATGAATCATAGGACCTAAAGTTGAGAGTTAGCCTCACCCTTACCTTAGATTATCTTCCTGAATTCAAAGCTGCGCGTTCTTCTCTCCTCTTGCTTCTTCTCTCTTGTTCTAGGTGTTTCTCCCTTTTCTCTGTTTCTCTCTGTTTCTACGTGAAACTAATTTCTGACTTTCCCTTCCTTCTAACTCGTATTAATTCTAATTAATTCCCACTTATTTCTAATTAACTCCTATTAAAATATTATTCAATTCATTTTAATCCCCAACTTTCTAATAATTATAATTCTCACCTATTTTAATTAAATAATCAAAACAATCATATAATAAAATACATCACACCATAAAATCAACATAAATTATTTAAAATCATATAAACTTATTAAAATCAACCGAAATTAAATAAATAGCAACTAGGGCGTTACAACTCTCCCCAACTTAAAGAATTTCGTCCTCGAAATATTACCTCAAGCAAACAACTCAGGATATGAGTCCCGCGTCTTACTTTCCAGCTCTCATGTTAAGCTTTCACCAGTCACTCCACCCCAGACAACTCTCACCAGAGGTATCTCCTTGCCTCTCAACTTCTTCACCTTACGATCATCAATTCTCAACGGTAAAGTCTCCACCGTAAGGTTGTTTCTAACCTGCACATTATCCCTTGGTATAACATGCGAAGGATCCGCTACGTACTTCCGCAACTTACAATTTCTTCAAGTCGTGATACATCTTTGTAGCTCCTGGATGAATACTCAAGTTACTCCTGTGACTTTCCTCTAAAATCAACTTTTTCAACTCATCATTATCGGGAATACAGATTCTGCCTCGGAATCTCAACACACCCTGATCATCAACCTGGAAATCACTATCTTCCGCTTCGTTACTAGCAACCATCAAGTCTGCAAACTTAACATTAACTGCCTGCGCTTCCTTGATACTGTTCAAGAATTCATTATTGATCTTCAACATACCCAACTGCACGCTCTGAGGTGCCAATTCACAAACTAGGCTCAAGTCTCTGAATTGCTCAAGTAACTCGAACTCTTTCATCATCATAGCAGACATGTGCAACGTTTTTCTGCTCAAGGCATCTGCAACCACGTTGGCTTTACCCGGGTGGTAATTCAAACTAAAATCATAGTCCTTCAACAACTCGAGCCATCTTCTCTGCCTAATATTCAACTCCTTCTGATCGAATAAATATTTCAAACTTTTATGATCACTGAACACCTTAAATCTGAAACCGTACAAATAATGCCTCCAAATTTTTAACACAAAAACTACAGCAGCCAACTCTAAATCATGTGTAGGATAGTTCTTCTCATGTACCCTTAATTGTCTCGAAGCATAAGCTACCACCTTACCATCCTGCATAAGTACACCACCTAAGCCCAACTTAGACGCATCACAATAAACAACAAAAGGTTCATCTCACTTCGGTAAAATTAAAATTGGAGCAGTTGTCAACCGTTGTTTCAACTCCTTAAAACTATTCTCACACTTAGTATCCCACACAAAAGCTTTACCCTTACAGGTCAACTGAGTCACAAAAGCTTTACCCTTACAGGTCAACTGAGTCAAAGGAAGTGCCAACTTTGAAAATCCTTCGATAAATCTGCGGTAATAACCTGCTAATCCCAGAAAACTTATAATCTCTGTGATTGACTTCGGAGTCTCCCATTGTGATACCGCTTCAACTTTCGATGGGTCAACCGCAATACCACTACCAAAAATAATATGGCCAAGAAAACTTACTTCACTTAACCAGAACTCACATTTTGACAACTTGGCATACAACTTCTTATCTTTCAACACTTGCAAAACAATCTTCAAATGCTCTGCATGCTCTTCTTCAGTCTTAGAATAAATCAGAATATTATCAATAAACACAACTACAAATCTGTCTAGAAAGTAATGGAAAATTCTGTTCATATACTCCATAAATACACCAGGTGCATTAGTAACATCGAAATGCATCACTTTATACTCATAGTGACCATATCGCGTCCTAAACGCCGTCTTCTGCATATCTTGATCCTTCACCTTGATCTGATGGTAACCTGATCTCAAATCAATTTTACTAAACACACGTGCACCCACTAGCTGGTCCATCAAGTCATCAATTCTCGGAAGTGGATACCTATTCTTTATCGTCACTTTATTCAGCTGACGGTAATCTATACACAGCCTCATGCTACCATCTTTCTTCTTAACCAATAATACCGGCGCTCCCCAAGGTGAAACACTTGGTCTTACAAACTTCTTATCCAGTAGGTCCTCCAACTGCTTCTTCAATTCTGCCAACTCAGCTGCTGACATACGGTAGGGAGCCATTGACATAGGCTTCGTACCCGGAACAAGATCAATTGAGAATTCAACTTCCCTCTCTGGCGGCACATCGGGAATCTCATTAGGAAAAACTTCTGGAAATTCATTCACGACTGGTAGGCTATCGATCACCGCTTGATTCTCCACCGACAAACACGCTATCAAGGAAAACATCAGAATTCAGTCGCGCTCCATCTGCTTCAGCTGCTTAGTATTCAAGAAATCAACTTCACTCTCTTCTTCAGCGGAAGAGAAACGTACCGTCTTACTAAAACAATTGATGAGGACATGGTTATACTCTAACCAGTTCATCCCAAGGATTACATCCATACCCGTCAACGGTAAACATACAAGATCAACTTCAAAATCTCTACCAAACACAGACAGTGGACATCTTAAACAAACAAGAGAAGTAGTCACTGAACCCTTAGCTGGAGTTTCAACAATCATTTCTCCACCCATATTAGACATAGTAAGCCCCAACTTTGAAGCACAACTAACAGCAATAAAACAATGCGTAGCACCAGTATCAATAATAGCAATTAAAGGAGTACTATCAAAATAACAAGTATCTTTGATAAGTCGATCCTCATTGTCCGTCTGTGTACCAGACAATGAAAACACTTTCCCTCCAAACTGAGCCTTCTTAGGCTTCTTGCACTGAGAACTAAGATGACCCTCTTCATCACAATTGAAACAGACAATATCACCACGTTTGCATTCAGCTATTGTATGTCCTTTCTTCCCACATCGGAAGCATTTCTTCTCATCGCGGTGACAAGCATTACTCTTGTGGCCTTTCTCACCACACTTGTAGCAGACAACCTCAGCCGGAGTCTCATTCTTCCTGGGCCTCCTTTCATCATTCACCTGTTGTTTACCCTTATCAGCAGGAGCACTGTAAGGCTTAGGACGGCTTTGCTGACTCTTACTCTTTCTTTCATTAATCACTTTATAGTGAGCCTTCGTATCCTCTTCATAGATTATTCACCTACTCACCAAATCAGAAAAGTTGCGGATCTTCTGATAACCAATGGCCCGCTTAATCTTAGTACGCAGACCATTCTCGAACTTGATACACTTAGAGAACTCAGCAGTCTCAGGAGTGTAATGCGGGTAAAACTTTGCCAATTCAACAAACTTGGAAGCATACTCTGTTACGGACATGTCACCTTGCTTCAGTTCCAGAAATTCAATTTCCTTCTTGCCTCGGACATTTTCCGGAAAATACCTATTCAGAAACTCTCTTCTGAACACAGCCCAAGTGATCACAGCTCCTCCGTTCCCTAAAACAGACTGCACACTCACCCACCAATCATCAGCCTCTTCAGCCAGCATATGCGTGCCAAAACGCACCATCTGAACATCAGTGCATTGCATCACTCTGAAGATCCTTTCAATCTCCTTCAACCATGTCTGCGCTCCATCAGGGTCATACCTGCCCTTGAAGGTTGATGAATGGTTCCTCAAGAAGGTTTCCAGCATGCGAACACCGTCGTTACCGCCAGCATTGTTTTGTTGACCCACAACCAGAGCCATCGCTTGCAAAGCAGCAGCAAGTGCAACATCATTCCTTCCAGCCATTGCAAAAATCTACACTACAACAACAACCAGGACATCAAAGACAATACAAAATTGTCACACGACTCTACTAGGCTCTACTCGACTCTACTACTTGGCCGGAAGGACCGACCTGCTCTGATACCAATTGTAACACCCCGTTTTCCCAACATAAAAATTTCATAAATAAAATCAGAGGCTTCACATAACGGAATGCTACATTTTCTTTCAATAAAATCTCCAAATGAATAAATAACTATGTATTATTCATAAAAAGTAGTCAATAAAAATTAACCTTCAAACTTCGCAGCGGAATTAATTCAAAACAACAAAATTAAACTTTGGCACGCAGGCCTCATCAAAAGTTCATAATTCAAACACAATACGTAAGGAGAGAGAAACAAATAATAAGATCCCCATCACGTTACGTATCAGAGCCCTATGACACTTTGAGCCGACACCTCTACTAATCTTCGTTACCTGCAAGTTACCCATAGGAAAGGCAACATTTCCAAGCAGAAGGGGTGAGATTCACAAACAACAATAGATATTATAATTCATCAATTAAATTCAACAACAACAATATAATGATAATCAACTGTCAGTTTATAATTAAAACAAATCAACAACATCATCATCAAGCTACGACATCGACGACTCGACCAACAACAACGACAACAACAACAACGACGACAACAGCAACAACAACGACAACAATGCGACGAATGCAAATGCATGTGGTACCATTTTACGCGCGTTGAATGCTAAGCATTCCGGGGCATATGCCCCCAACAGTTTGAAGGAAATAACATTCCAGGGCATAAGCCCTCAACGATTGAGTGATAACACTCCAGGGCATAAGCCCTCAACGATTGAGTGAAAACACTCCAGGGTATGAGCCCTCAACAAAGTATGAGTATGAATGGACTCACTAGTGTATATCTGCATACAACTCGACAACAGCAACGACAACTACAATATGCATAATCAACTATGACATAAGACACCAACTTAATCGACAGGACACAACAAAAGGGTCTCACAGCAAAATTCAACCATTTATGCAAGCTACAGTACTACTCGCCGTGGCGAGTTTAGGAAAATGAGCTACTCGCTATGGCGAGTTAGGGGCGAGCTCAAGGCGAGCAAATCTGGGTGCTCTCGGCATTTTTGACATTTTTCACCTAAAATCTTCATTTTTAAGTCCCCAAAACCCAAATTTGATTCTGTAAAAAGGTGCCATTCATCCCTAAATATGTCAAGGCACTCAAGTTGATATAAAAATTGGTCCAAAAACCTCATTAAGAAAATTAACGATTGTTAATTTAAGCAACTCGCCGTAGCGAGTGCATTTGCTCGCTGTGGCGAGCTATGGGGGTTCACTGCTCGCCTGGAGAGTGGGTCTGCTCGATGTGGCGAGCTACACAGGCATTGCTCGCCTGGCGAGTGGGTTTGCTCGCCGTGGCGAGTGGCGACTGACAGAACTACGAACTGTTTGAACAGACTTCTCCTTTTCAACCCCAAACCCCATTTTCAACACCTAAAAACCCAATTTTGATGAATTGCATTTCTTCTATGCATACTAACATCAGAACAACAATAAACAACAACAATTTCATGAATTAATCAAGTTATTAACATCTATTCATCTTTAACCCAATTCAATTCATCAACCCTAACAATCCAACATTAATCAATGAATCATAGGACCTAAAGTTGAGAGTTAGCCTCACCCTTACCTTAGATTATCTTCCTGAATTCAAAGCTGCGCGTTCTTCTCTCCTCTTGCTTCTTCTCTCTTGTTCTAGGTGTTTCTCCCTTTTCTCTGTTTCTACGTGAAACTGTTTTCTGACTTTCCCTTCCTTCTAACTCCTATTAATTCTAATTAATTCCCACTTATTTCTAATTAACTCCTATTAAAATATTATTCAATTCATTTTAATCCCCAACTTTCTAATAATTATAATTCTCACCTATTTTAATTAAATAATCAAAACAATCATATAATAAAATACATCACACCATAAAATCAACATAAATTATTTAAAATCATATAAACTTATTAAAATCAACCGAAATTAAATAAATAGCAACTAGGGCGTTACATCTTGGCAGACCATTTTGCCCATCAACCAATTGAAGATTACCAACCGATCAAGTTTGACTTCCTTGATGAAGAGGTCATGTATTTGAAAATGAAAGATTGTGACGAACCAGAGCTCGGAGAGGGTTCCGACCCTGAATTATAATGGGGGTTGATATTCGATAGAGATGTCAATGTCTACGGTAGTGGAATCGGAGCAGTCCTCACTACTCGTAAAGGCACTCACATCCCTTTTACTGCAAGGTTGAGATTTGATTGTACGAACAACATTGCAGAGTACGAAGCTTGTATCATGGGTATTGAAGAAGCCATCGATTTGATAATCAAAAAGATTGCCATCTATGGAAATTCAGCTCTTGTCATTAACCAGATCAAAGGTGAATGCGAAACTCGTCATCCTAGCTTGATCCCTTACGAAGACTATGCAAGACGGCTGTTGACGTTCTTCACCAAAGCAGAGTTATATCATGTCCCCCGGGATGAGAATCGAATGGCGGATGCCCTAGCTACTCTATCCTCAATGATCAAAGTGAATGGTCACAACATGGTGCCATTAATTAGTGTTCAATTCCTTGACCGACCTGCTTATGTGTTTGCAGCTGAAGCAGTACTGGATAATAAACCATGGTACCATGACATCCAAGCTTTCCTCCGATATCCAGAATACCCACCTGGGGCATCCAACAAAGACAAGAAGACTCTGAGAAAATTGGCAAGTCGTTTCTTCCTCAGTGAGGATGTGTTGTACAAAAGGAACTTTGATGGGGTTCTGCTCAGATGTGTGAATGAACATGAAGCAGAGAAGCTGATGCATGAGATACATGAAGGCTCCCTTGGTACTCATTCCTACGGGGAGGCCATGACAAAGAAAATATTGAGAGCAGGGTACTACTAGATGACAATGCATGCTGATTGCTACAAACATGCCACAAGTGCCAAATTTATGCTGACAAGATACATATTCCACCATCTCTGCTCAACACGATCTCTTCCCCATGGCTCTTTTCTATGTGGGGCATCGACATGATTGGTCGAATTGAACCAAAAGCTTCAAATGGACATCGTTTCATACTAGTTGCAATGGATTACTTCACCAAATGGGTTGAAGCTGCATCTTATGCTAATGTGACCAAGCAAGTGGTAGTCCGGTTCATCAAGAATAACATCATCAGCCGCTACGGTGTTCTCAACAGAATCATCACAAATAATGGAACGAATTTGAATAACAACATGATGAAAGAATTGTGTGATGACTTCAAGATTCAACATCATAATTCATCCCCTTACTGGCCACAGATGAATGGGGCAGTTGAAGCCGCAAATATGAACATCAAGAAGATCATACAGAAGATGGTAGTCACCTACAAGGGCTGGCATGAAATGTTACCCTATGCTCTCTATGGATATCGTACTTCAGTGCGAACCTCAACAGGGGCAACCCCTTTCTTTTTGGTATATGGTATGGAAGAGGTGCTCCTAGTGGAAGTTGAGATCCCTTCTCTAAGAGTCTTGATGGAAGCTGAATTGTCTGAAGCCGAATGGTGCTAGAGTCGGTATGACCAATTGAATTTGATTGAAGAGAACGTATGGCTGCTTTGTGTCACGGACATCTTTATCAGTCAAGGATGAAACGAGCATTCGACAGGGGTGTTCATCCCCGTGAATTCAGAGAAGGAGACCTCGTGGTCAAGTGCATCAAGTCTTTTCAACCCGATCCCAGGGGCAAGTGGGCTCCGAATTATGAACGTCCCTATGTTGTGAAGAAAGCCTTCTCTAGGGGTGCTTTGATTATTACAAACATGGATGGAGATGAACTACCTCGTCCTGTGAACTATGATGCAGTCAAGAAATACTTTGTCTAGATATATATATATATATAAAAGAACAGCTCGGCAAGTCGAAAACCCGAAAGGGCGGCTTGAACCAAAAAAGAGCGTCTCGGTGGGCTGAAAACCCGAAAGGGCGGTCCAGGCAAAAATTAGAGACATAAAAAAAATCAAAGAAAGATCAATAAAAAAAAAAAAAAATGAGTTATCCTGATAGGTCGAAAACCCGCAAGAGCGACCTATGCAAAAATTAAGGATTATGACAAGTAACTGCATCAGACGAAGCACCATTCACCTGGGATACCTTGACTGTCAGAAGTTCTCCAACACTGAAGCATCTTAGACTGTGGAATTCAAAGTTTCTATGAACTATAACGGTTATTGTGTTCAGTGTACCACCCATATATAATTACCATATTCCAACTTTTGTAATCCGTGGTGTCATGCCTTTGGCCGGTTACCATTTCTATTACATCAATTTGAGCCTGTGCCTCTTTATTTGAAACTCTTGTTTATTCAATGTGCAAAACTTTCTTCCATTTTAATAATTAGTACTTGAAGCAAAAACAAAAAAAAAATCATTCCAAAAATCTTTGTGTTTTCTTTAAAAAGGTACAAAATTGACAAACATATCACTTTAAAATCATATATCGTGGAAGTACACATCAACATTCGATTTGCAAACTGGTAGATTCAACAAGAATAGTCATTGCTAAAAAAAAGAGAAGAAAAAAAAAAGAAGAAGAGCTCGCTAAGTCAAAAACCCGAAAGGGCGGCTTAAGGCAAAAATGAGCACCCCGTTGGATTGAAAACCCGAAAGGGCGATCCAAGCAAAAATTAGGGGCATACAAAAGAAACAAGAGAAAAATATATTCCCGGTGGGTTGAAAATCCGAAAGGACGTTCCAGACAAAAGTTAGAGATTTCAAAAGAAATACATATACAAAAAGCAATGACTATTCAAACATGGAAGCTTGGTGTCACACTTGTAAAATGGCGACTTTCTACCCCAGCAGTGTAGTTAATTGAAGGGTTAGACACCAACAATGGTTGTTTAATCTCAAGTAATTTTACCCCCAATGAAGGCTTCGAGTGTTCACACGGTGGTGTCGGGCCACTCTCTTTGAGACCTGCCCAATCTTGTCCCAACAATCTCACCGTTACACAGTCAGACGAGTCTCACACATAACTCATTCATTCATGCATACATGGAACTCATAGAAATATCATTCATACATAAATGCATTATCTCCAGAAGTCTTATTACAATGTCCCCAAGTATCATCCCCAATGTGCTCACCTCAAAAAAAAAACAAACACACCATCAAAATCAATCATGTTTCAAAGCGGCAGGTCTCACCAAAAATCAATCACCACATACATTTCCTCTTGTCTTCAAACAAATCTTTCCAATCAAGTCTTTACATTCAGTCTTTAAATTTCGCCACACGTCGGCCAATCAAGTCTTTACGTTCAGTCTTTAAATTTCGCCACACTTCGGCCAATCAAGTCATTACATTCAGTCTTTAAATTTTTGCCACACGTCGGCCAATCAAGTCTTTACATTCACTCTTTAGATTTTCCCACACGTCGGCCAATCAAGTCTTTACATTCAGTCTTTAAATTTTGCCACACGTCGGCCAATCAAGTCTTTACATTCAATCTTTTTTTTTCGCCACACGTCGGCCAATCAAGTCTTTACATTCAATCTTTAAATTTCGCCACACGTCGGCCAATCAAGTATTTACTTTCAACCTTTACTTTCACCGCCTCGTCGGTTAATCATGTCTTTACCTTCAAGTTATCTCACAACAGACACAAACATCATATATTTTCTTCCTTCCTAGTGATACCTATCCAACTTATCTCTCAGTTAGTCTTTAATCATCATCTCTGCATTGATATCATGATCATACTCAATCATGACCTCACATTCATCAAGCATCGCATCTAGCATTTCAAACGGTCCAAAATTGGTGTTTTTTTAATATTTAAGTCTCTCCGACACTCCGGTTTAAAAGTTTTCTCTTCTAAACCCTTGTGACGAAGAAACTTAAATACGGGCATCTGTCATACCCCAAATTTGGACCGTTCAAAATTTTCTTCAGTCATTTCAGAAGATTGTGCCTTTAGTCCTATCCGTCGTTTAGTCAGTCAAACTTTTATTTTCTCGCCTTTACATAAGTCGAAAACCAATTTTTGGACGCATTCTTGCATTCTTAAGTATTTCAGCCATCTTTAAATCAGTCGAGTCATTTTAAGTCAGTCAGTCTTTTTTTCAACACGTCAGTCGTATTTTAAAATAATTGAGTCAATTTAAAAATATTTCAGTCGTTTTTTTAACGTGTCAGTCGTTTTTTAACGCGTCAGTCGTTTTTAGTCAGTCGTGTCCGTTTTAGTCTTTTCAAACGAAATTTCGCCAGAGAGGTATTTTAAAATACCTCATTTTTGGTTCCGAAGGGACATTTTTCTTATTTAATTAGTTTTTATTATTTATTGATTTTTATTTAACCCATCCCAACTGCTTTTTTTTTCTCTTCTCTTTTCTGCTTGCTGCTTGTATACCCCCTGTCTGCTACTGCATCCCATCATATAATGCATCTTTAGTTAGTGTTTTCATATTCATATCATGCATTTTTATTTGGTTTATTTAAATTTTATCTCTTATATTTTAGTTCATTTTAGGCTTTGAAATAACATTTCATGCATTTCTATTTTGTTTAGTGTTTTAATTATCATGCGTTTTTTAGTTTGTTTAGTGCCTTAAACCTTTTTTTTCATGTATCTTTTAGTATGTTAATATCATGCATTTTATTTGTTAGCTTAATTTAGTTTTTTAACTTTAATGGTTTTATTCACTACTTTCAATCAATTTTTACACCACTTTCTTAACATCTTTACACCTCAAAACTCCAAAAAATATTTTCTATCACTCTTAATTGCTCTAGGAATTTTCTAACACACTTTCACATCTATTTTGCATATTTTATCTTTTATATTTTAATTTTACTTGTTAAATTTCATAGGTCTTAATATTGCTTGATAATTTTTGGCTTCCTTCCTTTAATTGATTGCTTATTAATTCCTTGACATATGAATTTTAATTTTGCTCATCGTTATTAATATTTCTCGTGCTTACTAGTGGTTTATTTTCTTGTCTTGATCATAGCATACATTTTCATTTCTTCTTATCATTTTATTGTTATTTTTGTCCTTTTTTTAGTGTGTATAATTTAGGTATTTGATGTATATTTTATCATTGGTTTGTAGCTTGGCAAAGTGGCCATAGAATGTATCTAGGATTTTTGCAATAATGTAGGTAACACAAGCACCGACACAATCACTTTTACCGCTTTCCGCATTTATTTTTATCGACGTTATGCTAGCTTAACCGTTAGTTTAGAAAAATCATTTTCATCAAAAAAATCAAACAATATTCAAACTCAAATTATTTTTTAATAACATTTTCCCTTTGTTTTCTTATTCAAATCTATAATCAATTTAATTTCAAGTTTTGACATATTTCAATAACTAAAAATCAATCCACCTCACTATTTTACTCCTTCTCATGCCCTTGAGGCCTCTTTCTCCTTCATAAAACTCTCATTTTCAAAATCTTAAAAACAACCCAACCAACAAAAATTTATTAGACGAACTACATGGGTTTTGATCCCTTTATTTAAGGGTATGTAGTCAAAGGACTCTTAGCCCTTTCAAATCAATAAAAACAAACAAAAAGAAACATCTTCTCCCTCCATTCTCTAACTTAGAATTTTTAGGCTAACAATTTTCAAATAAACAATTGATTTAGCATTAGGCATATGAGTATCCTAAGAATTTTTAGGCTAACAATTTTCCCTTCCCAAGAATAAAGATCGAGAGTCGAAGGATTGAAGGTTCGGAATTATTTAATATTTCGACACCCAAAAATCATCGACTACAATATACATCATATTCAATTGCCTCCACAAAGAATATGCACTACTCACATATGATTGTAGTAGCTTAGGCATATGAGTATCCTAGGCCAATTCTAAGAAATCACAAAATCACACCAAGTTCGTCTCATTTTATCGTTTTTTAAAGAATTCAAGTTTTCAAAGTAAAACCAAGTTAAACTTTATGATTCCCATCCAAAACATTTTTTACAAATCATAACAGTACTAGACAACCCTAGTCCTCCCCTTTTTCCTTGAGAAATTGAGTTTTCGGAAAATTCATGTTCTTGAACTATTTTTAAAAAGTT
This sequence comes from Medicago arabica, assembly GCA_946800305.1. Lineage (NCBI taxonomy): Eukaryota > Viridiplantae > Streptophyta > Magnoliopsida > Fabales > Fabaceae > Medicago > Medicago arabica. The sequence goes on along the minus strand of OX326966.1, from coordinate 34,236,070 downwards.
CTGACATGATTCACAAATCAAAGTTCAATCTAACTCAATTGATATTACCAAAGGTTTATAAAGCTTGAATACATTTAATTACATCAAAAGAATAAATTTGGAACCACCCGGATCGATCCTGGATGCCCGGAACATCAAAACAAGGGGCGCTATCACTGAGCAACTAGATTTAAGCTAAAAACTCGCTTCTGGCATGTTGCTTCTAGACAGAACTCGTCCCTATCTATCTTCAAGCGAGTTCTCCCCTGTTCTGATAGAACATTGAGGCTGACCAAAGTTATTTTCTTGCTAAAGTAAAACATATTACAAGAAAGATTTTCGAAAAAAGTCTAGCAAATATTGCTCCATGCTCATCTGCAAAATTTGTTGGCACTAATCAAGCGGATGCAAGTTCTGTAAGGATCTATCCAACTCATGGTATCATGTGGGAAAGGGAGACTATCGAGACATAACCTAATGTGGAAGATCTAAGTTCCCTAACCTTAGGGAATGATGAAGATAATTCTTAGAGAAAAATCACGGTTATTTAGCTGGAGCACGAGATTATAAAGGGCCTTAATGGCTAGCAGTTAGCGAAAGATGGTTAAGAGACCATAAGTGAAGATACTATCGAAATACTTAAGTTTGGAGCTTGAGGAAATGATGATCAATTGGCCATAAATCTGATTGTATCTATGATAAGGAATTTGTAAGGTTCCTAATTAAAAACCAGATGGTAAAATTTGGCATTAATTGCTTTTAATATTCGAAGTTTTCGAAAAAAACCAAAAGAAGAGATCAAAGCTAAAACAAATATGATTCTTGCTTAGTATCCCTTTTTGACAGATTTGTCAATAACAAAAATGAGGGCAAGAAATTATGTTTATTATGGTTCTTCGTTACAAATTTTGGTTTATTTGCAAGTAGTCTTTCGTTGCAAATAGTCATTATCCTGAAAATTAAAAATATGTGCCATTTACAATTTGTCAAAGGAATGATTTTCTTTTGACAATGTGTCAAAATAAAAGGCATGTACTGGAGAGTATAAGCCTATTGTGTTAAAATAAAAATGGCACAAACTTTTAATATTCGATAAGAAACAGATATTCGACTTTGAATTAACGAAACAATGTGAAACATTGCCCAAGCATTACAAAATTGGACATTGTCATGTCACAACACAACATAAAAAAATACCAAACGAATGGAAGAAAAATTTGGCATCATCATCTAAGAACGAAACTAATGCCAAGCCACAAATGCTTAAAAACCATGGATACCCACTACCATAAAAACCAAGATCCAAGAAATAGAAATGTCGTAAAAACCAAGCGAGTTCGAGGTCGAGTTGGTATAAAAGACATAAGTTCGTTGTTGGGTAGTCGTCGTCCGAACCAGGAAAGGGCGAAGAGACATTGCGAATCCTTCTGATTCTGTTACAAAGCTTGTAGGGAGGGAAAGAAAATTGGTATCTCAAACTGGGGAGCATGTGCCAGAAGCAGAGGGAATCTCAGGCAAAACGTGGGCATACCGTGTGCAAGATAGCATTACGAAAATTTGCAAGATGACGACATTTGAAGAGTTCTTGAAATACAATAAGTATTTGGTCATCCGGGAGATTATTCCTGGCCAAGACCTCCAGCATGAGGTTGAAATAGGTAGCCCCATCGGAACCATGTTTCATCTCCTTTTCCAGAACTTGTCTGATTCTTTCAAAATCAGGACGAAGTTGATGAAGCAAGAAAGCGGCTATCACCACACTGTAAGAGGGATGTCCACTACTAGACAACATGCGCACGAATCAGTGTTTAGCCGGGGATGAAGTGGGATCGACAATGTACCCCAAACAATCCCAACTAAACGCCCTGAACGCTGCCTTTTTGTTAGCAAGCTGGTTTTAAAGCTTGGAAGTGGCACCAAAATTCAAAAGATCTTGAGTTCCAAAAGCAAGCCTTGACTTTTAACCTTGATGGAATCGAAGGCTTTCTTTTTTCAATTCAAGGATTTCAACAAGATGGCAAGCCTGGCGCGTGTAGTTAGAAGCTTGACAGAGTAAGATTGAAAGTTTCGTCGCGTCAGAGTCAAGCTGTCAAGGTGGGAAAGATACAATTTCAAGTTCAATGGCGGTTTCCTTAGTGAAACGTGGCACAAGCAGTTGTCAAAAATGGAGGAAGTGCTGATCGCGGGATTAGTCTTTTGCCAGTTACTTTATTTAGGTGTAAATAGGAGTTTCCTAGTTGGAAAATAGGTCGCAAATCATTTATAAAATTCTACAACACTCAAACTACCGGTGCATAGGGAAACTAGTTATACAGAATGTATGTAAACTGATTTGATTTGTAGACCACTTTACTTTTAATGCAATGCATTTAACATTTCCTTTAAGTTTATGCGTTTAAGCTTTTACCCTTTCCTTTAACTTTATCTTGCTTTTTCTTGCAATCTCAAACCTGTCGAGAGACAGTGCCTTTTCTACTCTCAAACCCGTCCTGCTCACTAAGTAACCTTGGTTCATTTCGTAGCCTTTTTTCAAACCGTTTTCTATCAAAACCTTTGTCCAACATGTCTTGAGATTTCTAGTTCGGTCTCGCTTGTAATAATCAGAACTGGCACGTAGTTTGCCGAATACATCAGTAAACACCAACTAATTCCAGTACGAACATTTGTAAAGATGATAAACCATATTTTGTTGGATAAAAAATTAATCCTATTAGACCCCAAAACATCACTATGAATAATATAAAATGGTTTTGAAGGTTTATATCCTTGCGCATGAAAAATATAAAATGACCTTCAAACTTTAATTTTTAATTTACCCGCACAAGGACTATATATATATATATATATATATATATATATATATATGAAGAAAGTATACTAGACTCATCTTCCATATGATAAGTAGCACATGAATCAACAATCCAAGTACGAATTGGTTTCACACTAAGAAAGGTTGACTCTAAAAAAAATCATTTTTGGGAAATGGAATGGGAAGGGTTTTGAGACTCAAGAAGCTTGTATTGTTTCTCTAGTTGTTCGTGGGACAACAGATGTAAGTTTGAGGAAAATTGGTTCCGTTGATCACAAGCAGTGGCTTGGAGTGCACGACCCATTGTTTTGATAAGTTGAGAATTGGTTTATCCATCACCACCCTTTGTTGTGCCTTCTCTCTTGTGGCTTAGATCCATTCATTCCCTTTCTGATTTGGGTGTTCATCTTTCGATCCATGTAACTTTGAAACAATAAGCTACAATTTGGATTAGTTTTTTCCTCCTGGCGCAAGCGTATACAATAACCACAGTTGTATAGTTTGATCATATGGGGTGTACATAGATATTTTGATCAAGAAAATTTTATCCATTTTTGATCCAGTTGTATAGTTTATAAATGGATATGGTCTACTTGGTAAAAAATACATGGATTTTTTTTAATCTAGATTAAAATCAGCTATGTATTTGTTTAAAAACTAATTGTTTCTCTTTTAAAACCGGTTTTTAAGACCAAATTTCACAAACAATCTTAATTTATAATAAAAAAGGAAGAAAAACTAATTAAAAAAAACATTTTTGCTTGAAAAACTAATTTTAATAAATAAATCATTGAAGTGTTAATTTACCCACAGAATAATCATAAGTTTTTTCTCTATAAGAATGTGCTCCACAGGAACCACTAAGTAATGTCTATAAGTTGTCAGGTTCAAATTGATCACTTTGATATATCTCAAAATTGAGTAGTTACAACAACAACAAAAAAGCTAATCATGATATTTACAAAGTCAATTTTGGTTGTGAAGTAGTTTAGTTGCTAGAATTCATCTTTTTTAAAGTGAATAAGTGGGGTGTCCGGAGTTCGAACTCCGACCTTTGCATATAACAATGTTTTTCCCTACCAACTGAGCTATGCTTATGGTGAGCAAAGTCAAATTTATGTAGCCCATTTAAAAGCATGTTGAACATAATTAAAATGTACTTAATTAATATCACCTAAAAAATAGGTAGAGTATGTCAAAATGAAGTTCCATAAATCCTGGTAAAATGGGAAGGTGACATTAACATATCATGCATATCCGTTCCTCAAATTGATATGGCTCCCATGTATCTGAATCATTTAGAAGAAAAGGAATAACAAAGTTTTTAATCACAAGGCATTGGTTCCAAATCAATTAATAGAGAAGGTAAAAATGCTATCTTTCCAGTGGTTGAAGGCGGGTCTTGTTACTTTCGCGTTAAGCTATCATGACTGGTGGAGGCATCATTTATCTAGTATGGGTCTAATGCTGTAATTAATGTCTGTTTTCTTGTAATTTTGAGCAGCTTTAGTCTGAGATATCTGTGACTGTTTTGTACATTCTTTTTGGTGACTCTCTTTTGCACGCCTTGTGCGAGATGAATCACTCGCGTTGATCTAATATATTGCATTTTGGCTTTGTAAAAAGAAAATATCATGCATAAGTCCATAAAATTAATTTCCAAATAAATTAATAATACCTTCTGTACTTGCAAAAGTACAATAATTGATATTAGGATAAATCTGTATTGGTCATACCTTAAGAAGGCTCTCAAGGGTTGTACTTATAGCCTCTATGGGTCTGATTATAGTGACTTATACCATAAGTAATGAGGGTATTGAGGTCTTTATGTTGAGCTATAAAGACTTCTAGAAGCTGGTTGAAGCGGCGCCCTGGGGAGGGCGCATCATAGGCCCTAGAGCACTTTAGAAGGGCGTTGAGGCCTCTAGGAGGGTCTTTGGACCCTTTGTGATGACTTCTAAGTCCTTAAGAAGATATTGACAGTCCACAGTCCCCAAGCACGAGTCTTGGGACAAGGCGAATTGATTAATTTCAATGCTTTCTTTAAAAAAATTGCTACATATGTTTATGTTTTTATTCATGTGTTCTGGGGTGCTTTCGCAGAGGCTCTTAGAGCCCCATGGGAAGCTTGATTGGTTTTAATTTGTGTATATTCTAACATTTCCCGATTTTTTCTTGGTACTCAATTATACGATGATGGTTCACAGCCCCCAAGCACGAGTCTTTGGATATGGCGAAGTGATTTGTAATTGCTTGGCGAGTTGGCTTTTTTTTTAGGAACTTACAGAGAGTTCTCCTGAAATTACGAGGCGAGTTCTTCGACTTGTAATATGATCGTGCGGTTCAAATTTTGTGACTTTTTTGAAGGGCATGCCCAGGCGTTCCAGAGTCTTTCTTGAGGGCATTTAAGCCCTTAGGAATATAATGATGGTCCACAGTGTTGGAACAAAGGTGTTCAACAATACCACGTTTTGAGTTTTGATGATAACAAGGTATTAAAAATTGTCAATTGGATATGCTAATATTTGTTTAAGTATGCAGGATATTAATCAAGATTTGTATCTTAGAAAGTATTATGTTTGAACATTTTGAGAGCAAGACCAAGAGAAGCTTGTAGCTTGTGATTCTGACGATCTGAAGAGTCTGAAGAATCATCAGAAGCTGTTTCAAGAGAGTCTGAACACTATTAGAACCTGAAGACCAAGAGAGTCTGAAGACTAAGCTGAAGAGAGTCTGAATTCTATCAGAACCTGAAGACCAAGAGAGTCTGAAGATCATCAGAAGCTAAAGTGCTACAGTGAGTCTGAAGCCTGCAATCTGAAGATTTGCTTAGAAGGTTTTCCAAAGGCATTACGATGCACAAGAAACTCTCATTTGGAGTAACGGCTAGCTTCAAAGTCAACTTGAACGTGGGATGCTCAACGACAAAGAATGCAGTATAGTACATAGTACATGTGTACGAACTCTGTTTCCACTACTCCACTACCTCGTACAGTTTGGCAATTGTGTCTACCGGTATTAAGCTTCAAAAGGAATGGAATTCAAAATATGCATTTGAAGGACTATTACCATATCAAGCAACAGATCAACAACTATTGATCAAGCTTCCAGAATTCACTTGATGTGCCTGATAGACTCAACGTCTCTTTCCAACACCTATATAAAGGATAGAAGACTTGAAGAATTGTGTGACTCTATAATTGAAAAACTACGCTGCATTGCTATCGTATTCAACTGAGTCACAACAAAAACACATCAATAACTTAGATTATTCTTACAAACTGAGTATTCTAGAATTTCTAAGTTAAGCAGAAAAACAGAGTATGTATTTGTTTACGATAGCAATGCAGCGTAGTTTTTCAGTAGTAGAGTCCAACAATTCTTCAAGTCTTCTATCCTTTATATAGGCGTTGGAAAGAGACGTTGAGTCATCCAGCACATCAGGATGATTTCTGAAGCTTGATCAATAGCTGTTGATCTGTTGCTTGATATGGTAATAGTCCTTCAATTGCATATTTTGAATTCCATTCCTTTTGAATATTAATATCGGTAGACACAGTTGCCAAACTGTACGAGGTAGTGGAGTAGTGGAAACAGAGTTCGTACAACGTACTCTGTACTGACCTGCATTCTTTGTCGTTGAGCATCCCACGCTCAAGTTGACTTTGAAGCTAGCCGTTACTCCAATTGAGGGTTTCTTTTGCATCGTAATGCCTTTAGAAATCCTTGTAAGCAGATCTTCAGATTGCAAGCTTCAGACTAACTGTAGCACTTCAGCTTCTGATGATCTTCAGACTCTCTTGGTCTTCAGGTTTTGATAGTCTTCAGATTCTGATAATCTTCAGACTCTTCTTCGATACAGTCTTCAGACTCTCTTCGATACAGTCTTCAGACTCTCTTTGATACAGAATCACAAGCAACAAGCTTCTATAGATCTTTGCTCTTAAAATGTTCAAACATAATACTTTCTAAGATATAAATCTTGATTAATATCCTACATACTCAAACAAATATTAGCATATCCAATTGACAATTTTTAATACCTTGTTATCATCAAAACTCAAAACGTGGTATTGCTAAACACCTTTGTTCCAACAATCTCCCCCTTTTTGATGATGACAAGCATCTGTATTTAAAAGGTCAATTGTTGTTAATCTAATTAACAGGTTGACTTAAGGGGTCTGTGGTTTGTAAGCTCAGAGTCTGAGGTTTGTAAGCTCTGACTCCCCCCTGAGTCTGATAGTTCTTAAGTTGAGGTTTGTAAGCTCCCCCTAAGTTCTATCCAAGTTAATTAAATTCAAATTTCAAAAACAGTTGAATTAATTCTCAGAATAATAAACGAATTAGAGAACAGATTCTTTAAACAGGGGCTCAAAATCTAACTAAGCACCTTTCGCAAATTTCCCTTTAACTTTTACATAGAACATGCAGATTCAACATTTTAACAAAAAGTCACAAATTTCACAAAGCTTTCCTTCTCCCCCTTTTGTCATCAATAAAAAGGATTAGAAACAAGTTTCTCCCCCTTTTTAAATGACTTCAGGTAAGGGTAAAAACAAATTTTAAGGAAAATGAAAAACAAGATTCAGAGCGAAAAACATATAAGATGCAAAGCACAAAATATATCAGAGGCACAAAGATTAAATAACAACTTGAATAATCTTAAAAAGTGACGGTTCAGAAGATAAAGAGAATCAGCAGAAATAAGTTACAAGCAAAACAAAACACAAAGAATTTAAACTAGGGTTGGTTTTGTTTGGCAAGGTGATCCATCAATTTCTCGAGATCCTCTTGCTGCTTCTTAACAATTTCTTCCAAAGCTTCAGTTCTCCTCAAATGAGCTTCTCTTTCAAGTCTTGCTTCTTCTTGAACGCTATGCAGTCTCCTTCTCAAAGAATCAAAAACCATTGATTCTCTTGGATTGTATTGATCTTCATCAAAGAATGGTTTATACTCAATCCACAGAATAGGAGCTTTCTTCTTAGCTTTGGCTTTCTCAACTCTCTTAACTTCTTCCACATGCTTGGCAGTAACAATGACTTGTTCCTTGACAGCAGCCTTCTGAATTTTGGTGACAAAATCCAAAAATTCAGTCTTCAAAGTGGAGAACTTATCCTCATAGCTTACATTGAGGATAGGCACAAACCTTTGCTCAATAATGTCCTTGAGCTTAGAGTTTGATGAAGCATAGAACTCATCTATCCTTAACGAATCAAAGAGGTTGTGAGGTTCAGAAGTTGAGGGTTGAGAGGCTCTTAATGCTCGAAAGGTTTCAATACCAGTTACAACTGTTCTAAAGTCAGAAAGAGGTTCAGGAACCGTTTCAGACACAGGCTCTGCTATGCATTCTGTTACAGGTTCTGATAGGATATCAGAAGCTTGCTCCAGAATCTCAGAGACTGGTTCCTCTACATGTTCTGAGGGTTCAACAGAAGCTATGGTGAGAATTTCTGTAGATTTGGGTACAGAGTCTAATTTAGAAACAGATTTTGTAGCTTTTGTTGATTTGGATTTAGCAGGGGTTTTTGGTAGTTCTCCTCCTAGGTGTTTCTCAAGAGAATCTAGGGTGTCTGGAGAGTCTACACAAATAGGCTCATGTTGGGGGGATGGTTGAGTTGAATAAATGGTTACTTCAGGCTCTTCAGAAGGTTGAATTGCCTGAAGCGGTTTGAGAAAAGATGGTTGAGCAGGGTGGTCAGCAGGTAAGTTCATAAACACTGTGATGGTGTCTTGAATAACTCTGTCCATAGTTGAATCAACATATTCAACTATTTTGGGGTCAAGTGGGTCAAAAGATGATAAGGGTTTGATTGGTGAGGGGGATGAATTTCTAAGGGAGGGAAGAATTTGGCTCAAGGGTTTGTTATCTGATTCAGTATCAGATGAAGACTCTTGATTCGTAGAGGAAGATGAGCTAATTGCCACATTACTAGAGGTGCCTATTCCAGCTTCTCGAGAAGCAAGATGATCAGACACAGTAGCTTCTGATAAATCAGCTTCTGTAGGAGCCACCTGACTCTTCTGTTTCAGAGCTGAAGCATGCAACTTAGCAGCTTCTTTAACAGTTTCTTCCTTAAGTTCTTCAGCAACCACTTCTGCTGCCATTGCCTTGCCAGCAGCATGTTCATCCTCAATCATAGATACAGAAGTACCTATCTTCTATGCTACATCCTTAGCCACATGAACCACTTCCATCTTTCTCTTCTTGATCTGACTTTCTTCACCATCAGAGTTAGTATCAAGGAATTCAGCAATATCTTCAGCTAGTTTCACATAATCTTTGTCAGCCTTGCCTTTCTCCGCTTTCTTCTTTGCCTTCTTCTCGTCTTTCTTATCTTTCTTCTCATCCTTGAGTTTCTTTATCCTATCCTTGATTTCCTTGGATGCAGAAGATACAGACTAAGGCATGGGAGCTATGGTCTTAGGGGCACCAATAGTTACTCCTAGAAGAGCTGTAGATTTCATCTTCTTATGGGGAGGCTCTTGCTTCTCTTCCTCTTCCTTTGGAAACACTTCCTTGGTCCTTTTCCCTTTAACCTTAAGAGGTTCTCCTCCAACAGTCGCAGGAATGGCAGAATAGTTGATTATTCTACCAGTTTCATTGAAGTAATCCACCACAAATCTTGCAAGGACTTCAGGATTGTCTTCTTTGGAAATAGGAGGGAAGTCCATCATCAAGTCTGATTGCACATAAGATTCCCTCATATCTTGCTTAGAAGGATTAAATCTTTTGACAATCTTCATGTATTGAAGAGTTTTACTGTTGATGATTCTCCCAGTAACTGTTCCAAGATGAGCGTCTGATACTGCACCAGATTCTGATAAGACCTTCAAGAGGCCTCCTCGATACAGAATCTCAGAGATTAGCCTTCCAAAATGAACTTGTCTTCTGGATTCAGATTGGCTTTTCCTTATAGCCCAGCACATGTGGTACATCACGTACCTTGGAAAGTTTATCTTCTTTTTATCTATCAGAAAATAAAGAAGAACCTTGTGATCAACAGACAGAGTGTCTGTTCCTCCACCTATCTGAAGCATACTATCCAGTATGATCTTCAGAAGCACCCTATGCTCAGGATGCATGTCAACCAACTTATTTGAGGGTCTCCCTTCAAATAAGAGTTTGTTGCAGATACCCATCCAGTCACTCTTCTTCTGGACATTCCACTGGAATTTACCTTCATTGACCACTATGCAGGCTCTGGCAACCACCTCTTCAGTGATAAGGGTTGGAATCCCCATCACAGCGGACCTGATTTCAAGACCATTGTACGGTCTTAAACCCATTTCCTCTCTATTTTTGCCAGCCAACTTAGGGTTGTTCATGATTGCAGCGGTTTCTTCAATGGTAGCTTCATCCTTGTCGAAAACTTCTGCCCTAACCCAGAAATCTCTTACCAGCTCCTGATATGTTGGTCCATTCAACATACCGAAATAACTCATCAACCCTTGTGATAAGAAATGGGAAGAGACGTCTACTCCGTGACGAATAAGAGAGCCAAAGTCTACTGGAGATTCAACTTGAACTTCCAGAGTTTCTTTAATGAGGTTCATCGTTCTGGGTTTAATCACGTATGATTTTCCAGTTTTGACTAACACACCTGATTGAATGAGATCACTTGCCATTGAGAGGTTTCTAGGTTTTGATTTTTTTGAGAACAAAAATATTTACAGAGATTGAAAACAAGAAGGTTGTTCAGAGAAAAAAATCAAAGAGTGAAAAGAGAAGTGAGTTGTGTGTGATAGGTATTTATAGAAAAAAATGATAACCGTTTGGAAAGAGTAGGGGACAAACAAACACGATCAATAAATACCGAGAGCATGCAGCCGTAAAAGTATTGGGACAATGCGAAGGTAACTTGTTAAACGTAATGAAATCATTACCCTTTGAGTTCTTACCCAATACAGACATCCAATACAGACATGCCACGTCTGAGAAACTAAAAAGTAACTGTCACCGTAGTGGGGCAGGTGTTACTGAAGTCAACAGTCATGCTTCCACTAATACGAGCTTCTGAGAGTCTAAGATTCCTTAACAGAGTCTGAAGGTCCATCAGAGGCTTATGTTCCCAGAGTCTCTAAAAGAGAGTCTGATTCTCAATTAGCTTCTGAGTATCTTTCAGAATCTAAATTCTGTTTTCAGAGGCGCACATTAACTAGAGACATAACACATATTCAAATTTCTATTTATAAAATCAAATCTTTCAATAGATAAAGGTTTAGTAAATATATCAGCCCATTGATGATCAGTATCAATGAATTGAATATCTAGAATTCCTTTTTGAACATAGTCTCTTATGAAATGATGTTTAATCTCAATGTGCTTTGCTCTTGAATGCAGAATTGGATTCTTAGATAAACATATAGCTGCTGTATTATCACAATAAATTGGGATACAGTTTTCACTTATTTGATAATCCTCAAGCTGATGTTTCATCCAGAGTAGCTGTGTACAACAACTAGCAGCTGAGATGTATTTTGCTTCTGCTGTAGACAAAGCAATAGTTGCTTGCCTCTTGCTAGCCCAGGATATCAGATTCTCTCCCAAAAATTGACAATTGCCAATGATTGATTTTCTTTCAATCCTGTCTCCAGCGTAGTCAGCATCACAGAATCGAACTAGCTTATAGTCAGAGGATTTCTTGTACAGAAGTCCAAGATTGGTAGTTCTTTTCAGATATCTAAAGATTCTCTTAACAGCTGTTAAGTGAGACTCTCTAGGATCTGATTGAAACCTTGCACACAGACATACACTAAATAAAATATCTGGTCTGGATGCAGTTAGGTATAACAAAGAACCAATCATACCTCTATACAGCTTCTGATCAACTTTGGTTCCTTGATCTTCTTTGCTCAAAGTGCAGGTTGGATGCATTGGAGTATTCATTTCTTTGCAGTCCTCAAGATTGAACTTTTTTAGGAGCTCTTTCGTGTATTTGGACTGATGAACATAGACTCCATCTTTGCATTGGTTGATTTGAATTCCAAGAAAGAACTTCAATTCTCCCATCATGCTCATTTCAAACTCATCCTGCATTACTTTGGAAAACTCTTTGCAAAGTGAATTATTTGTAGAACCAAAGATGATATCATCAACATAAATCTAAACTATAAGAATGTCTTTCTCCAGAGTCTTTCTGAATAGTGTAGTGTCAACTTGTCCTCGTTCAAAGTTGTTTTGAATTAAGAAATTACTCAGTCTTTCGTACCAAGCTCTGGGAGCCTGTTTCAAGCCATATAGTGATTTCTTCAATTTATAAACATGCTCTGGATGTTTTAAATCTTCAAAGCCAGGAGGTTGTTTGACATAGACTTCTTCAGAAATGATACCATTAAGAAATGCACTCTTAACGTCCATTTGATACAGGGTTATGTTGTGCTTTACTGCATAGGAAAGAAGTAACCTGATTGCTTCCAATCTTGCAATTGGAGAAAATGTTTCTGTGTAATCAATGCCTTCTTGTTGACTGTAGCCCTGTGCAACAAGTCTGGCCTTGTTTCTGATTACTTCTACTTGTTCACTAAGCTTATTTCTGAACACCCATTTAATTCCAATGATGTTCTTGTGTTCAGGCTTAGCTACTAGATCCCACACTTCATTCCTTTTGAATTGATTAAGTTCATCTTGCATTGCCAGAATCCATCCTTCATCTCCAAGTGCTTCTTCAATAGAGGTTGGTTCAATAACAGATAATAATCCCAAAGCAGACTCTTCTTGTCTGAAATATGATCTAGTTCTTCTGGGACTTTCTTTATTGCCAATAATCTGATCCTCAGGATGTGAAGACTTGTATTTGAATGAATGTTTGGATTGACTAGCTTGCTGAGAACCATCTTGAGCTTCTTCAGAAGCTTCTTCATTAGGAACTTCAGGGGATGCTCCAGCTTCTGGAGTATCTTCAGATTCTAGAATCTGATCAGATTCTGGAATCTGATCAGATTCTGAGTTGTCATCAGAATCTTGAGATCCTGCATAACTTTCATCTTGCTCTGGAGTTTCACTTCTACGCACTTTCTCATCGAATCTGACATGCATAGATTCTTCAACACATTGTGTTTCTGAATTATACAGTCTGTATGCCTTAGATCGTTCAGAGTAACCTAAGAAGATTCCCTTTTGAGCTTTGGCATCAAATTTCTTTAGATAGACTTTATTGTTCAGGACATAACAAGTACATCCGAACTGATGAAAATAAGATATGTTAGGTTTCCTTCCTTTAAAGAGTTCATATGCTGCTTTGTTCAACAGAGGTCTGATATAGATTCTGTTCTGAACATAACAAGCTATGTTTACTGCTTCTGCCCAAAAATGTTTAGCCAAATTATTCTCATGGATCATGGTTCTAGCCATTTCTTGTAAGGTTTTGTTCTTTCTCTCTACAACTCCATTTTATTGTGGAGTTATAGGTGCTGAGAATTCATGAATAATTCCATGTTTTTCACATAAAACCTCAAAAGGTTCATTTTCAAATTCTCCTCCATGATCACTTCTGACTTTCAAGATTTTCAATTCTTTTTCAGACTGAATTTAGATGCAGAATTTACTAAACACAGAATATGAGTCATCTTTAGTTTTCAGAAACTTAACCCAACTCCATCTGCTGTAGTCATCAACAATGACTAGTCCATATTTACTTCCATATAAGGATTCATTGCTAACTGGTCCAAATAAATCAATATGAAGTAACTCCAAGGGTCTGGAAGTAGAAACAATTTCTTTCGGTTTAAAGGAGCTCTTGACAATCTTCCCTTTCTGACATGCTTCGCAAAGAGCATCTGAAGGATAGTCAATGTCTGGTAGGCCTTTGACTAGTTGCAACTTGCTAAGCTTAGAGATTAATCTCCAGTTTGCGTGTCCCAACCGTCTGTGCCACAGCCACTTCTTATCACCCATTGACAGAAGGCAAACTACCTTCTGATCAGTCAATTCAGAGAATTTTATCTTGTAGACATTGTTTCTCCTCTTTCCCTTGAAGACTATGGATTGATCATCCTTGTTAACCACAGTGCAGTTGTTCTTATTAAACAAAACATCATAACCACTGTCACATAATTGACTTATGCTCAGTAGGTTATGTCTAAGTCCATCAACAAACCACACATTACTGATTGAGATAAGAGAGTTACCAATGGTTTCAGTACCAATGATTTTGCCAGTCTGGTTTCCTCCAAATCCCACAGTTCCTCCCTCTTTCATGGTTAGGGTTAGGAACTTAGACTTTTCTCCCGTCATGTGACGCGAGCAACCACTGTCCAGGTACCAAGCCTTCTTCTTTTCTAGTCATTTTAGACATACCTGCAGCATCAACAATTTCAGACTTAGGTACCCATATTCTCATGGGTCCTTTTGAGTTAGTCCTTGAACCATTGAATTCCTTTCGTAAGGTGCAACTTGAAGTCATAGGCAGTGTTTTCTTCCATACTTTGGGTTTAGAACCGTTTGGTTTAGGATTCAACTTGCCTTTCACAGTTTCTCCTTTTTGAAACTTAGGCTTTTGCTTTTCAGACTCTGGCTTTTTTAGAGTCCGTTTATCAGACTCTGAATGTTTTAGAGTCTGAATCATTAAAGCTTTAGATTCAAAAAATTTCAAAACTTTTGACTTTACATTCTGAGATTTTGACTTAGTCAACACCTTAGAACTTGAAGTTGTAGGTTCTGAATGAGTCACTGTGTTGACTTCATCAGACTCACTTACAAAGTGATTTTTCAACGCTTCTCTGGCTCTATCAGGACCAGGTTTCAGAATCACTTCATTCGAACTTCCTCCAATGAATCCAAGACCCTGTCCTCTGTTCTGATACGTGTTATAGATCATGGATGCAACCCTTGTTCTGTCAATTCCAGTAGCAATTAATTCTTGTAAAGCAACATTTTGCTCACTCAAGTATTTACAACTACACTTCTTGATTAATAAAGTGTCATTTTCTTCCTTTAAACTTTCTAACTCCAACAGAGTTGAATTATGTCTTTTTGACAGCTTATCAAGCTGTTATTTGACTTTCTTCAACTCAGTGGTTTTAGCTTTAAAATGACCAAGAAGTTCATTGACAGAATCTACTAATTCAGATCTTGTGAGTTCAGAATATACCTCTGTTTCACTTTCAGAGTCTGCATCTGATTCTGCCTCAGGTGTCTCCTTTACAGATTCAGTTGTAGCCATTAGTCCAACAGCTACATTGGCTTCACCATCGGCATCATCATCCTCAGACCCTGACTCATTATCAAGATCTTCCCAGGTAGCCATCAGACTTTTCTTGATTTGCTTCTTAAACTTGCTTGACTTGAAGGTTGACCTTTTTGACTTGGATTTCTTCTTCTGCAGCTCTGGACAGTCGGCATCAAAATGTCCAGTCTTGTTGCAGTTGAAGCAACCTTTCTGTTCCTTCTTTTTAGCAAGGTATTGCATTCTGCTTGAAAGCATAGCCATTTCTTTCGCAACATCAGGATCTTCCTCTGAGCTTTCAGAAGCTGAAGATTCATTTTCAGACTCTTCAACCTTGAGAGCTTTTGAGGATCTTCCCTTTGATTTTAAAGCAATGGTTTTAGATATTCTTGCAGACTCATGTTCATTGAGACTTAACTCATGAACCTTGAGAGAGCTTACAAGATCTTCAACACTTAAAGTGTTTAAATCCTTAGCCTCCTCAATTGCAGTAACCTTTGGTCTCCATCTAGAGGGTAAGCTCCTTAGAATCTTGCTAACATGATCAGAAGCTATATAACTCTTCTTTAGTATCTGAAGACCAGATACTAGAGTTTGAAATCTTGAGTACATTTGCTCAATACTTTCATCCTCTTTCATCTTGAATAGTTCATACTGTTGAACTAATAGAAGAGCTTTAACTTCCCTGAACTTTTTGCTTCCTTCATAGTTTGCACATAGAGAAGAAAACATGGCTCTAGCAGTAGATTTGTCACTCATCTTCATGTATTCCGATTTAGGAATAGCAGTGACAAGAGCTCCTCTGATGATATGATGTTTCTTGTAGATTTTCTTTTGAGGTGCAGTGTGAAGTTTACAGAGTTCTTCATCAAGACCCATGACATAACTGTAGAAGTTGGTTTTACACCAAGAAAATTCTTCAAGATCACCATTAAACTTAGGAATTTTTCCATAATCAGCCTTTTTACTGTTGTTATTGGATCCATAGTCATATGGTATAGCAGCACCAGAAGTAGCACCAGAAGAAGAAGGTTCACTGGAAGACATGTTTTTCTCTGGATCTTTTCTGTTACACGGTTAAGTTTTAAGACAACAGAACCGCAGCTCTGATACCAACTGAAGGTGAGAAAAACACAAGAAGGGGGGGGGGGGGGGTTGAATTGTGTTAGCTTTTCTCAGCTCTTGAAGAGTGAGAATCTAATCCCTTAATATCAGAGTCTAAAAGAGATCAGAGTCTGATAGGAGATTAGGTTCTGATGCAGCAATAATAATCAAGAGAAAGAGAGAAGAGAGAACAAAAGCAATTATACAAGTTCCTTCCACAAACCGGAAGTAGTCCTGTCCCCCTTGCACTTCCAAGGAGAGTTCCACTAAAATGTAATATCTATTACAAGTTGCTTAAACACACAGTAAGAGACTTCCAATGCTCAAGCACGCAGGCAAGAGACTTCCAATGCTCAAAGACACAACTAAGAGACTTCTTTGCTCAAGGACGCAGCCAAGAGACTTCTTTGCTCAAGCACACAAGCAAGAGACTTCTGACACAATTTACAGAAAATTGAATAGAGTTGAAACACTTGACAAACAATCAAACGTGTTCCAATTACAACAAAGACAGACTCTGTTTCAAACAAAGACAGACTCTGTTTTTCTGCTTAACTTAGAAATTCTAGAATACTCAGTTTGTAAGAATAATCTAAGTTGTTGATGTGTTTCTGTTAAGACTCAGTTAAATACGATAGCAATGCAGCGTAGTTTTTCAGTTGTAGAGTCCAACAATTCTTCAAGTCTTCTGTCCTTTATATAGGCGTAGGAAAGAGACGTTGAGTCATCCAGCACATAAGGATGATTTCTGAAGCTTGATCAATAGTTGTTGATCTGTTGCTTGATTTGGTAATAGTCCTTCAATTACATATTTTGAATTCCATTCCCTTTGAAGATTAATACCGGTAGACACAGTTGCCAAACTGTACGAGGTAGTGGAGTAGTGGAAACAGAGTTCGTACAACGTACTCTATACTGACCTGCATTCTTTGTCGTTAGGCATCCC
This sequence comes from Medicago arabica, assembly GCA_946800305.1. NCBI lineage: Eukaryota > Viridiplantae > Streptophyta > Magnoliopsida > Fabales > Fabaceae > Medicago > Medicago arabica. The sequence goes on along the minus strand of OX326966.1, from coordinate 34,219,068 downwards.
ACACTCAAGTTGACTTTGACGCTAGCCGTTACTCCAAATGAGAGTTTCTTTTGCATTGTAATGCCTTGAGAAATCCTTCTTAGCATATCTTCAGATTGCAGGCTCCAGACTCACTGTAGCACTTCAGCTTCTGATAATCTTCAGACTCTCTTGGTCTTCAGACTCTGATAGTCTTCAGACTCTCTTCTATACAGTCTTCAGACTCTCTTCGATACAGTATCACAAGCAACAAGCTTCTCTAGTTCTTTGCTCATAAATTGTTCAAACAGAATACTTTCTAAGATATAAATCTTGATTAATATCCTGCATACTTAAACAAATATTAGCATATCCAATTGACAACTTTTAATACCTTGTTATCATCAAAACTCAAAACGTGGTATTGCTGAATACCTTTGTTCCAACAGTGTAGACTCTCCAGACACCCTAGATTCTCTTGAGAAACACCTAGGAGGAGAACTACCACAAACCCCTGCTAAATCCAAATCAACAAAAGCTACAGAACCTGTTTCTTAACCAGACTCTGCACCCCAACCTACAGAAATTCTCACCATAGCTTCTGTTGAACCTTCAGAAACTGTAGAGGAACCAGTCTCTGAGATTCTGGAACAAGCTTCTGATATCATACCAGAACCTGTAACAGAATGCATAGCAGAGCCTATGTCTGAAACGGTTCCTGAACCTCCTTCTGAACCTAGGACTATTGTAACTGGTCTTGAAACCTTACAAGCAATAATAGCCTCTCAACCCTCAACTTCTGAACCTCACAACCTCTTTGATTCGTTAAGGATAGATGAGTTCTATGCTTCGTCAAACTCTAAGCTCAAGGACATTATTGAGCAAAGGTTTGTTCCTATCCTTAATGTAAGCTATGAGGATAAGTTCTCCACTTTGAAGATTGAATTTTTGGACTTTGTCACCAAAATTCAGAAGGCTGCTGTCAAGGAACAAGCTGTTGTTACTGCCAAGCATGTGGAAGAAGTTAAGAGAGCTGAGAAAGCTAAAGCTAAGAAGAAAGCTCCTATTCTGCGGATTGAGTACAAACCATTCTTTGATGCAGATCAATACAATCCAAGAGAAACAATGGTGTTTGATTCTTTGAGGAGGAGACTGCATAGAGTTCAAGAAGAAGCAAGACTTGAAAGAGAAGCTCATTTGAGAAGAACCGAAGGTTTGGAAGAGATTGTTAAGAAGCAGCAAGAGGATCTCCAGAAATTGATGGATCAATTTGCCAAACAAAACCAACCTTAGTTGCAATTTTTTCTGTTTTGTTTTGCTTGTAACTTAATTCTGCTGTTTTCCTTTATCTTCTGATACTTCGTTCTTAAGAATTATTCAAGTTTTTACTTAATCTATATGCCTCTTACATATACTGTGCTTTGAATCTTTTTTTTTTGCTCTAAATCTTGTTTTCCTTAAAAAAAAAAATTACCCTTACCTGAAGTCATTTAAAAAGGGGGAGAAACTTGTTTCTAAACCTTTTTGTTGATGACAAAAGGGGGATAAGGAAAGCTTTGTGAGATTTGTGACTATTTGTTTTTTGTTGAATCTGTAAGTTCTATGTAAAAGTTAAAGGGAAATTTGCGAAAGGTGCTTAGTTAGATTCTGAGCCCCCACTTAAAGAATTTGTTCTCTAATTCGTCTATTATTCTGAGAATTAATTCAACTGTTTATGAAAATTGAATTTAATTAACTTGGATAGAACTTAGGAGGAGCTTACAAACCTCAATTAAAGAACTATCAGACTTAGGGGGAGTCAGAGCTTACAAACCTCAGACTCTGAGCTTACAAACCTCAGACCCCTTAAGTCAACCTGTTAATTAGATTAACAACAATTGACCTTTTAAATATTGATGTTTGTCATCATCAAAAATGGGGAGATTGTTGGAACAAAGGTGTTCAGCAATACCATGTTTTGAGTTTTGATGATAATAAGGTATTAAAAATTGTCAATTGGATATGCTAATATCTGTTTGAGTATGCAGGATATTAATCAAGATTTATATCTTAGAAAGTATTATGTTTGAACATTTTAAGAGCAAAGATCTAGAGAAGCTTGTTGCTTGTGATTCTTTATCGAAGAGAGTCTGCAGACTATATCGAAGAGAGTCTGAAGACTGTATCTAAGAGAGTCTGAAGACTGTATCGAAGAAGAATCTGAAGACTGTATCGAAGAAGAGTCTAAAGACTATCAGAGTCTGAAGACTATTAGAACCTGAAGACCAAGAGAGTCTAAGGATCATCAGAAGTTGAAGTGCTACAGTGAGTCTGAAGCCTGCAATCTGAAGATCTGCTTAGAAGGATTTCTAAAGGCATTATGATGCAAAAGAAACTCTCAATTGGAGTAACGGCTAGCTTCAAAGTCAACTTGAGCGTGGGATGCTCAACGACAAAGAATGCAGGATAGTACAGAGTACGTTGTACGAACTCTGTTTCCACTACTCCACTACCTCGTACAGTTTGGCAACTGTGTCTACCGGTATTAATCTTCAAAAGGAATGGAATTCAAAATTTGCAATTGAAAGACTATTACCATATCAAGCAAAAGATCAACAGCTATTGATCAAGCTTCAGAAATCATCCTGATGTGCTGGATGACTCAACGTCTCTTTCCAACGCCTATATAAAGGATAGAAGACTTGAAGAATTGTAGGACTTTACAACTGAAAAACTACGCTGCATTGATATCGTATTCAACTGAGTCTTAACAGAAACACATCAACAACTTAGATTATTCTTACAAACTGAGTATTCTAGAATTTATAAGTTAAGCAGAAAAACAGAGTCTGTCTTTGTTTAAAACAGAGTTTGTCTGTGTTTGTATTTCGAACACGTTTGATTGTTTGTCAAGTGTTTCAGCTCTATTCAATTTTCTGTAAATTGTGTCAGAAGTCTCTTGCTTGTGTGCTTGAGCAAAGAAGTCTCTTGGCTGCGTCCTTGAGCAAAGAAGTCTCTTAGTTGTGTCTTTGAGCATTGGAAGTCTCTTGCCTGCGTGCGTAAGCATAGGAAGTCTCTTACTGTGTGTTTGAGCAACTTGTAATAGATATTACATTTTAGTGGAACTCTCCTTGGAAGTGCAAGGGGGACATGACTACTTCTGGTTTGTGGAAGGAACCTGTATAATTGCTTGTGTTCTCTCTTCTCTCTATCTCTTGATTATTTCCGCTGCAACAGAATCTGATCTCCCATCAGACTCTAATCTCTTTCAGACTCTGATCCTAAGGAATTAGATTCTCACTCTTCAAGAGCTGCGAAAAGCTAACACAATTCAACCCCCCCTTCTTGTGTTTTTCTCACCTTCAGAAATCCAAGTCAAAAAGGCCAACCTTTAAGTCAAGCAAGTTTAAGAAGCAAATCAAGAAAAGTCTGATGGCTACCCGGGAAGATCTTGATAATGAGTCAGGGTCTGAAGATGATGATGCTGATGGTGAAGCTAATGTAGCTGTTGGATTAATGGCTACAACTGAATCTGTAAAGGAGACACCTGAGGCAGAATCAGATGCAGACTCTGAAAGTGAAACAGAGGTGTGTCTAAAAGGACAAGAAAAGCATAAGGCTTGGTACCTGGATAGTGGTTGCTCGCGACACATGACAGGAGAAAAGTCTATGTTCCTAACCCTAACCAAGAAAGAGGGAGGAACTGTGGGATTTGGAGGAAACCAGACTGGCAAATTCATTGGTACTGAAACCATTGGTAACTCTCTAATCTCTATTAGTAATGAGTGGTTTGTTGATGGGCTTAGACATAACCTACTGAGCATAAGTCAATTATGCGACAATGATTATGATGTTTTGTTTAATAAGAACAACTGCACTGTAGTTAACAAGGATGATCAATCCATAGTCTTCAAGGGAAAGAGAAGAAACAATGTCTACAAAATAAAGTTCTCTGAACTGACTGATTAGAAGGTAGTTTGCCTTTTGTCAATGGGTGATAAGAAATGGTTGTGGCATAGACGGTTGGGACATGCAAACTGGAGGTTAATCCCTAAGCTTAGCAAGTTGCAACTAGTCAAAGGCTTACCAGACATTGACTATCATTCATATGCTCTTTGTGGAGCATGTTAGAAAGGGAAAATTGTTAAGAGTTCTTTCAAACCGAAAGAAATTGTTTCTACAACCATACCCTTGGAGTTACTTCACATTGATTTATTTGGACCAGTTAGCACTGCATCCTTATATGGAAGTAAGTATGGACTAGTCATTGTTGATGATTACAGCAGATGGAGTTCGGTTAAGTTTCTGAAAACTAAAGATGACTCATATTCTGTGTTTAGCAAATTCTTCATCCAAATTCAATCTGAAAAAGATTTGAAAATTTTGAAAGTCAGAAGTGATCATGGAGGAGAATTTGAAAATGAGCCTTTTGAGGTTTTCTGTGAAAAACATGGAATTATTCATGAATTCTCTGCACCTAGAACTCCATAACAAAATGGAGTTGTAGAGAGAAAGAACAGAACCTTACAAGAAATGGCTAGAACCATGATCCATAAGAACAGTCTGGCAAAACATTTTTGGGCAGAAGCAGTAAATACAGCATGTTATGTTCAGAACAGGATCTATATCAGACCTCTGTTCAACAAAATAACATATGAACTCTTTAAAGGAAGGAAACCTAACATCTCTTATTTTCATCAGTTTGGATGTACATGTTATATCCTGAACAATAAAGTCTATCTAAAGAAATTTGATGCCAAAGCTCAGAAGGGAATCTTTTTAGGTTACTCTGAACGATCTAAGGTATACATACTGTATAATTCAGAAACACAATGTGTTGAAGAATCTATGCATGTTAGATTTGATGACAAAGTGCTTGGAAGTGAAACTTCATAGCAAGATGAAAGTTGTGCAGGATCTCAAGATTCTGATATCAACTCAGAATCTGATCAGATTCCAGAATCTAAAGATACTTCAGAAGCTGGAGCATCCCCTGAAGATCCTAATGAAGAAGTTTCTGAAGAAGCTCAAGATGGTTCTCAGCAAGCTAGTCAATCCAAACATTCATTCAAATACAAGTCTTCACATCTTGAGGATCAAATAATTGGCAATAAAGATAGTCCCAGAAGAACTAGATCGTATTTTAGACAAGAAGAGTCTGCCTTGGGATTATTATCTATTATTGAACCAACCACTATTGAAGAAGCACTTGGAGATGAAGGATGGATTCTGGCAATGCAAGATGAACTTAATCAACTCAAAAGGAATGAAGTGTGGGATCTAGTAGTTAAGCCTGAACACAAAAACATTATTGGAACTAAATGGGTGTTCAGAAATAAGCTTAATGAAGAAGGAGAAGTAATCAGAAACAAGTCCAGACTTGTTGAGCAGGGCTAAAGTCAACAAGAAGGCATTGATTACACAGAAACATTTGCTCCAGTTTCAAGATTGGAAGCAATCAGGTTACTTCTTTCCTATGCAGTGAATCACAACATAATCTTGTATCAAATGGACGTTAAGAGTGCGTTTCTTAATGGTGTCATTTCTGAAGAAGTCTATGTCAAACAACCTCCTGGCTTTGAAGATTTAAAACATCCAGAGCATGTCTATAAATTGAAGAAATCACTATATGGCTTGAAACAGGCTCCCAGAGCTTGGTATGAAAGACTAAGTAATTTCTTAAATCAAAATGACTTTGAAAGAGGAAAAGTTGACACTACTCCATTCAGAAAGACTCTGAAGAAGGACATTCTTATTGTTCAAATTTATGTTGATGATATCATTTTTGGTTCAACTAATAGTTAACTTTGCGAAGAGTTTTCTAAGGTAATGCAGGATGAATTTGAAATGAGCATGATGGGAGAATTGAAGTTCTTTCTAGGAATTCAAATCAACCAATACAAAGATAGAGTCTATGTTCATCAGTCCAAATATACGAAAGAGCTCTTGAAGAAGTTCAATCTTGAGGACTGCAAAGAAATGAACACTCCAATGCATCCAACCTGCACTCTTAGCAAAGAAGATCAAGGAACCAAAGTTGATCAGAAGCTGTATAGAGGTATGATAGGTTCTTTGTTATACCTAACTGCATCCAGACCAGATATTTTATTCAGTGTATGTCTGTGTGCAAGGTTTCAATCAGATCCTAGAGAGTCTCACTTAACAGCTGTTAAGAGAATCTTTAGATATCTGAAAGGAACTACTAATCTTGGACTTCTGTACAAGAAATCCTCTGACTATAAGCTAGTTGGATTCTGTGACGCTGACTATGCTGGAGACAAGATTGAAAGAAAATCAACCAGTGGCAATTGTCAATTTTTGGGAGAGAATCTGATATCCTGAGCTAGCAAAAGGCAAGCAACTATTGCTTTGTCTACAGCAGAAGCAGAATACATCTCAGCTGCTAATTGTTGTAAACAGCTACTCTGGATAAAACATCAGCTTGAGGATTATCAAATAACTGAAAACTGTATCCCAATTTATTGTGATAATACAGCAGCTATATGTTTATCTAAGAATCCAATTCTGCATTCAAGAGCAAATCACATTGAGATTAAACATCATTTTATAAGAGACTATGTTCAAAAAGAAATTCTAGATATTCAATTCATTGATACTGATCATCAATGGGCTGATATTTTTACCAAACCTTTGTCTGTTGAAAGATTTGATTTGATAATGAATTTTTTTAACATGTGTTATGTCTCTAGTTAATGTGCGCTTCTGAAAACAGAATTCAGACTCTGAAATATACTCAGAAGCTAATTGAGTATCAGACTCTCTTTTGGAGACTCTGGTGAACATAAGGCTCTGAAAGACTCTTAGACTGTGTTAAGGAATCTTAGACTCTCAGAAGCTCGTATTAGTGGAAGCATGACTGTTGAGTTTAGTAACACCTGCCCCACTACGGTGACAGTTACTTTTTTAGTTCTCATACGTGGCCTGTCTGTATTGGGTAAGAACTCAAAGGGCAATGATTTTAGTACGTTTAACAAGTAACCCTCGCGTCTTCCCAACACTTTTACGGCTACATGCTCACTAGTCTTTATTACTCTTGTTTGTTTGTCATCTTTTTCTTTCCAAACAGTTTTCTACTCTTTCACTATAAATACCAATCACACACAACTCACTTCACTTTTCACACTTTGATTTTTCTCTAAACATTTCTCTTGTTTTCAGTCTCTGAAAAACTTTTTGTTCTCAAAATCAAAACCTAAAAACCTTCAAATGGCAAGTGATCTTATTCAATCCGGTGTGATAATCAAAACCGGTAAATCATACGTGATTAAACCCAGGACCATGAACCTTATTAAAGAAACTCTGGAAGTTCAAGTTGAATCTCCAGTAGATTTCGGTTCTCTTATAAGACATGGTGTAGATGTCTCTTCTCATTTCTTATCACAAGGAATGATGAGTTATTTCGGTCTGTTGAATGGACCAACATATCAGGAGTTGGTGAGAGACCTCTGGGTCAGAGCAGAAGTTTTCGACAAGGACGACGCTACCATTGAAGAAACTACCGCAATCATGAACAATCCTTCTTTGGTTGGAACAAATAGAAAGCAAATGTGTAACACCCCGTTCACCCAACGACGTAATAATAAAGATAATTATATCAGAGTATTTCAACGACGGAGTATTACATTACTTTTCAAAATTTCATAAATAGGAATAAACTATTTATTTCAAAACAACATAAATTCTCATAAACTGCAGCGGAATAAGTCTTCAAAAATTATAATTCAACGTCAACATAATCCTGGCACAAAGGCATCAACAGTTATAAAATATTATTTTCAACAATAATAAACTCCCACGACACAGTCTTTTCATAGATAAGATACATAAAAGAATAAGGAAACATTCGCGACGACCCCCATCTTAATATGTATCAGAGCCCTAGACACAGAGCCAATCATCCTACTAATCTTCGTTACCTGCAAGTTACCCATAGGGAAGGCAACGTTTTCAAGCAGAAGGGGTGAGATACACGATCAATAATAAATATATATAATTCATCAAATCAATGAAACAACACCATCTTACAACAGGCATTATTCAATTCATATATAATGTGAATAAATATACACATATATAATAGCAACATAATTATCTTCAACATTAAACAACAACAACAACAATGTCATTATCAACAATGAACACCAACGACATGACCGACGATAACGACTACGACAATGCGACATCGACAACGACAAATGCATTATGCATGTGGTACCATTTTACGTGCGTTGAATGCTAAGCATTCCAGGGCATAAGCCCCCAACAGTTGGATGGTTAAAGCATCCCAGGGCATAAGCCCCCAGCAGGTGAATGATAAACATTCCAGGGCATAAGCCCCCAACGGTATGAATGCTACGCATTCCAGGGCATAAGCCCCCAACAGTTATGAGTATGCAAATGGACTCGACTTGTGTATATCAACATACAACTAAAACAACATCTACGACAACAACATATGTGCCTAATAATTTATGACACACTCCACAACTTAGTCAAAATCTGACACAACAACTCTTACGACAGAACTCATCAACATAACACATATACATTAATCAACTACATTCATATCAGACCAAAGCATTCTTCAAAAACAAGCAAGTGTGATCAATAAGACATAAGTCAAATACTCATAAAACACTTCAACTAAATCCCTAATACCTAAGTTTGAAGTTGGGAAACCAACCATAAGTTTTGGACTAACTCAGAATTAGTTATGCTAAGTTTTCTTAAAATTTTCTGAATACTCTCTTGGACTATTTTCGTCATAACTCAAAATCTAAAAATAATTTACACGTCAAACGAAGGCCATTAGAAAGCTAAATCAATTATCTACAACTTTCATGTTTACACCGAAAGCTAATTCAAAACAGAAACGTGTGAAAAAGACACAAGAACGCGAATTAGGAAATGTTGTCAGAGAGAATCTCGCTTAAGCGAGACAAATCTCGCTTAAGTGAGATTCACGCCGAGAGAAACCCCAATTACGCTTGTGAGTTTGCTTGAGGCTCGCTTAAGCGAACTGGGCCCCTTTTTTGACGATTTCTCACCATTTTTCACCCAAAAACCCAAATTTTGATCCCTTAATCTCCCAAAATGATTTACAATGATGTTTACAGGTCAAATAGGCAATATAGAAATCAAAACAACATAGGAACAAGCATCAAACAACACAATTCATCTCATTTTATCAATTAACATAAAATTTCTAACCCTAACTAAAGAACACAACAATTCATCAAATTTCAGAATTATATACATTATTAGTGAAAGGAATCCCACCCTTACCTTAATTCAACAAAGATTGAAAGCCTACAGCAATTTTGATCCCTTCCTAGCTCTTCTCCTAGCCTCTTGGTTTTTCTCCTCTTTCTCTCAAAAACTCTCTTTCTTTTTCAATTGTACGTGAAAAATGTTTGTTTTTTGTCTGACTCTTTCCTTACTAACTCCCAAAGATAACCCCTCTTTTCTTTCTCTTAACTCCCACTTATTCCACATAATTACAATTAATCCCCCTTAATTCTAAATAAATATTATTACTACTTATTTCTATTTCTCATATTTTATTTAAATAATAAAACAACTAAATAATTAAAATAACACATATCATATATTTCACATAGAATCATATATATCAAATAAGTCATGCAAAATCATATAAACAATATTCAATATCATTTAAAATAATAGAATTAAAATGAGGTGTTACAAAATGGGTTTGAGACCGTACAAAGGTCTTGAAATCAGGTCTACTGTGATGGGGATTCCAATCCTTATCACTGAAGAAGTAGTTGCAAGAGCTTGCAGGGTAACTAATGAAGGAAAATTCCAATGGAATGTGGATAAGAAGAGTGAATGGATGGGAAACTGCAACAAAGTCTTATTTGAAGGAAGACCCTCAAATAAGTTGGTAGACATGCATCCTGAGCATAGGGTGCTTCTGAAGATCATACTGGATAGTATGCTTCAGAAAGGTGGAGGAACAGACACTCTATCTGTTGATCACAAGGTGCTTCTTTACTTTCTGATTAAGAAGCACAAGATAAACTTTCCTAGGTACGTGATGTACCACATGTGCTGGGCTATCAGGAAAAGCCAAACTGAATCCAGAAGACAAGTTCCTTTTGGAAGGTTAATCTCTGAGATTCTGTATCAAGGAGGCCTCTTGAAAGTCTTGACAGAATCAGGTGTTGTATCAGATGCTCACCTTGGAACAGTGACTGGGAGAATCATCAATGGCAAGACTCTCCAATACATGAAGATTGTCAAAAGATTCAATCCTTCTAATCAAGATATGAAGGAATTTTATGTTCAATCAGACTTGATGATGGACTTCCCTCCTATTTCCAAAGAAGACAATCCTGAAGTCCTAGCAAGATTTGTAGTAGATTACTACAATGAAACTGGTAGAATAATCAATTATTCTGCCATTCCTGAGACTGCTGGAGGAGGACCTCTTAGGGTTAAAGGCAAAAGGACCAAGGAAGTTAATCTAGAAGAAGAGGAAGAGAAGCAAGAGCCTCCCAAGAAGAAGAAGAAGTCTACAGCTCTTCCAGGAGTGACTATTGGTGCCTTTGAGACCATAGCTCCTATGCCTCTGTCTGTCTCTTCTGCATCCAAGGAAATTAAGGAAAGGATAAAGAAACCCAAAGATGAGAAGAAAGCGAAGAAAGACGAGAAGAAGGCAAATAATGAGAAGAAAGCCAAGAAAGGCAAAGCTGACAGAGATTACAAGAAGCTGGCTGAAGAAATTGCTGAATACCTTGATACTGACTCTGATGGTGAAGAAAGTCAGATCAAGAAAAGAAAGATGGAAGTGGTTCCTGTGGCTAAGGATGTAGCACAGAAGATAGGTACTTCTGTATCTATGATTGAAGATGAACATGCTAATGGCAAGGCAATGGCTGCAAAAGTTGTAGCTGAAGGACTTAAGGAAGAAACTGTGAAAGAAGCTGCCAAGTTACTTGCATCAGCTCTGAAACAGAAGAGTCAGGTTGCCCCTGCAGAATCTGATCTATCAGAAGCTACTCTGTCTGATGCTTCTGATCAGTAAGCCTCTCCAGAAGCTGGGATTGGCACCTCAGGTAACATTGCATTTAACTCACCTACCTCTTCTACGAATCAAGAGTCCTCATATGATACTGAATCAGATAACATACCCTTGAGCCGTGTCCTTCCTTCCCTCAGAAATAAAACCCCCTCTCCAATCAAACCTATATCATCCTTTGACCCACTTGATCCCAGAATAGTTGAATATGTTGATTCAACTATTGACAGGGTTATTCAAGAAATCATCACAGTGTCTCTGAACTTACCTTCTGACCACCCTGCTCAACCATCTTTTCTCAAACCACTTCAGGCAATTCAACCTACTGAAGAGCCTGAAGTAACCATTCAATCAACACAACTATCCCCCTAACATGAGCCTATTTGTGTAGACTCTCCAGACACCCTAGATTCTCTTGAAAGACACCTAGGAGGAGAACTACCAAAGACCCCCGCAAAATCCAAAACAACAAAAGCTGTAGAATCTGTTTCAAAACCAGACTCTGTACCCCAACCTTTAGAAAATCTGACCTTAGCTTCAACTGAACCAAACTCTGAAACTGTAGAGGAACCAATCTCTGAGATTCTGGAACAAGATTCTAGTGTCATACCAGAACCTGTAACAGAATGCATAGCAGAGCCTGTGTCTGAAACAGTTACTGAACCTCTTACCGAACCTCAAACTGTTGTAACAGGCTTCCAAACCTTACAAGCAATAGCAGCCTCTGAACCTTCAAATTCTGAACCTCACAACCTCTTTGATTCGTTAAAGATAGATGAGTTTTATGGAATGTCAAACTCTAAGCTCAAGGACATTATTGAGCAAAGGTTTGTGCCTATCCTGAATGTAAGCTATGAGGATAAGTTCTCCAATCGAAAGACTGAATTTGTGGATTTTGTACCAAAATTCAGAAGGCCGCTGTAAAAGAACAAGCTGTTGTTCTTGCCAAACATGCGGAAGATGTTAAGAAAGCTGAGGAAGCAAAATCTAAGAAGAAAGCTCCTATTCTACGGTTGGAATATAAACCATTCTTTGATGCTGATCAATACAATCCAAGGGAAACAGTGGTTTATGATTCACTAAGGAGAAGACTTCACATAGTTCAAGAAGAAGCAAGACTTGAGAGAGAAGCTCATCTCAGAAGAACTGAAGCTCTAGAAGAGATGGTCAAGAAATAGCAGGAGGATCTCTAGAAATTGATGGATCACATTGCCAAACAAAACCAACCTTAGTTGCACACTTTTAATGTTTTGTTTAGTTTTGCTTGTAACTTTATTCTGCTGTTTTCTACCATCTTCTGAACTTTTATTCTATGGTTATTCAAGTTTTTGCTTCTGATATTTTTTGCTCTGAATCTTATATGTTTTCGCTCTGAATCTTGTTTCTTATTTTCTTTAAAAAAAATTTTACTCTCACTTGAAGTCATTTAAAAAAGGGGAGAAACTTGTTTCTAAACCTTTTTGTTGATGACAAAAGGGGGAGAAAGATAAGTGACTTTTACAAACTGTATGGAGAAAGATCAGTGAGTTCTATGTAAAAGTTAAAGGGAAATTTGCGAAAGGTACTTAGTTAGATTCTAAGCCCCCCATTAGAAAGAATCTTTTCTCAAATTCGTTTATTATTCTGAGATTTGATTCAGCTATTTGCGTAACATGAATTTAATTAACTTGGATAGAACTTAGGGGGAGCTTACAAACCTCAACTTAAGAACTATCAGACTCAGGGGGAGTCAGAGCTTACAAACCTCAGACTTTGAGCTTACAAAGCTCAGACCCTTTAAGTCAACCTGTTAATTAGATTAACAACAATTGACCTTTTAAATACTGATGTTTGTCATCATCAAAAAGGGGGAGATTGTTGGAACAAAGGTGTTCAGCAATACCACATTTTGAGTTTTGATGATAACAAGGTATTAAAAATTGTCAATTGGATATTCTAATATTTGTTTAAGTATGCAGGATATTAATCAAGATTTGTATCTTAGAAAGTATTCTGTTTGAACATTTTGAGAGCAAGACCAAGAGAATCTTGTTGCTTGTGATTCTGACGATCTGAAGAGTCTGAAGAATCATCAGAAGCTGTTTCAAGAGAGTCTGAAGACTATCAGAACCTGAAGACCAAGAGAGTCTGAAGACTAAGCTGAAGAGAGTCTGAAGACTAAGTTGAAGAGAGTCGAAAGTCTATCAGAACCTGAAGACCAAGAGAGTCTGAAGATCATCAGAAGCTAAAGTGCTACAGTGAGTCTGAAGCCTGCAATCTGACGATCTGCTTATAAGGTTTTCCAAAGGCATTACGATGCGCAAGAAACTCTCATTTGGAGTAACGGCTAGCATCAAAGTTAACTTGAGCGTGGGATGCTCAACGACAAAGAATGCAGTATAGTACAGAGTACGTATGTACGAACTCTGTTTCCACTACTCCACTACCTCGTACAGTTTGGTAACTGTGTCTACTGGTATTACGCTTCAAAAGGAATGGAATTCAAAATATGCATTTGAAGGACTATTACCATATCAAGCAACAGATCAACAACTATTGATCAAGCTTCCAGAATTCACTTGATGTGCCTGATTGACTCAATGTCTCTTTCCAACGCCTATATAAAGGATATAAGACTTGAAGAATTGTGTGACTCTATAACTGAAAAACTACGCTGTTAAGCTATCGTATTCTCCCTGAGTCAAACCAGAAACACATCAACAATTTAGATTATTCTTACAAACTGTGTATTCTAGAATCTCTAAGTTAAGCAGAAAAACAGATTATGTATTTGTTTAAAACAGAGTCTGTCTGTGTTTTGTAATTGGAACACATTTGATTGTTTATCAACTGTTTCAACTCTATTCAATTTTCTGTAAATTGTGTCAGAAGTCTCTTGCTTGTGTGCTTGAGCAAAGAAGTCTCTTAGTTGTGTCTTTGAGCATTGGAAGTCTCTTGCCTGCGTGCTTGAGCATTGGAAGTCTCTTACTGTGTGTTTGAGCAACTTGTAATTGATATTACATTTTAGTGGAACTCTCCTTGGAAGTGCAAGAGGGACAGGACTACTTCCGGTTTGTGGAAGGAACCTGTATAATTGCTTGTGTTCTCTCTTTCTCTCTATCTCTTGTTTATATCCGCTGCAACAGAATTTGATCTCCCATCTGACTCTGAATCCATTTAGACTCTGATCTTGACTAATCAGATTCTTACTCTTCAAGAGTTGCGAAAAGTTAACACAATTCAACCCCCCCCCCCCCCCCTTCTTGTGTTTTTCTCACCTTCACACAGCCCCCCAAGCACGAGTCTTAGGACAAGATGAAGTGATTAATTATAACGTTGCTCTTTCAATATTGGAAGATGTGGGATTTTGCATTTGCATGTTCTTCGACGAGTTCATGGGTGTATGATATGGGCAACACCTTTTTGACGACATGGTATTTTGTAACTTGGGCGACCCCTTTTTGGCGCTATAGTTCTCTGCAACTTCATTATTGATATAATTTATCGGGGCGAGTTGTGCATGGCGTCTTAAGTACTTGTAATTTATTGGGGCGAGTTTTACATGGCGTCCTAAGCCCTTTTTAGTATTTCTTCGTATTCTATTCGTGCTGCAATTTTATTTTTGTTCCTTGTAGTGTTGCACTCTATTTTGCTTTGATTTGTCGATTGTTTGTAAGTGGTATCCGTAATTATGTTTCCTTTGGGCGATCACAATGTTATTTCCGGTTATTTATTATTTTCTTTGAAATTCGTCCTTTATTTAGCTTTGTGGTGTGTTTATTTAAGTGATGCTCGCTTTTTTTTTTGCTGAGGAAATATGGTTGCTTTTCTGACTATAGTTTCAGTCATTTAATGATGATTGCCGGCGAATATCTTTTGATAGCTGTCTTTAAAAAAAAAATCTTTTGATAAATGTTGATGTTTTATGGCGTTGTCGAGAATATGTTGACGAGTTGAAATTTTCTATGGCGTTACGTTGAATTTTGTAGCATAATTTGTGCTTTATATTTTACGGTTGTATCTTTGTAGGAAAACATGGGGTGTAGAATTTTATAAGTTGCTCGTTTTGTTCAGTGCCTCGTAGGGTTGACAGGGAGTTAAGGGCCACGTAGGGTTGACACTTTTGTTCAGATTCCCGTGGGGTTGACATTAAAAACTATTCAGAGCCTTGTAAGGTTGATAGGGCGTTCGCGGCCACGTAGGGTTGACGCTTTTGTTCAATGGCTCGTAGGGTTGACATTAAAAACTTCTCAGAGCCTCATAAGATTGGAAGGGCTTTCAGGGCCACGTAGCTAGGGTTGACGCTTCATTCAGAGTCTCGCGGGGATGGCGTATTTTTATGAGCCGACATTCAGAGCCTACTGGTCGGGTTGATGTATATTTCCGAGTTGATGTTCAAAGCCCACTGTTTGGTTTGACATATTTTAACGAGTCAACATTTAGAACCCATTTGTCAGGTTGACATATTTTTCCTAGTCGACGTTCGGAGCCCACTAGTCGGGTTCACGTATTTTTCTGAGTTGATGTTCAGAACCCATTGCTCGGGTTGACATAAATGTTAGCGACTTTTGTATAGGTGCCTTTTATTCCTGCTAGAGTCAAATACAGAAGACAACAATCATTTATGAAGAAAATAGGGTGCCTCATTAAAAACCTGTAAAACAAATCTCGAATGTCGAAAACGGTTAGGATAACTCCGCGTTTTATCTTCAATCTCTTAATGGCGGGACCGTTGCTTTCTACGTTTTATCCTGGTGTGTTGTTTGGTGATTTATTCCTTTTGTTTAATCTCGCTTTTAGCGGGCTTCTTTGCCTCCTGAATTTTATTTATTTGAAATATAACGTTACTTCCGAACTTCCAAAATAAAGGAATCTTAATCATATTCAATCCTATTTAATAAGAACTAATTACTCGTTGTCTTTTCTTATTAACTAGCACATATTTTTCACTCCTCTTCCTATTCTTTTCATTCTCCTATTAGATTTGAAATAACCCTCTTACTTGATTTATCATTCTCTTATTAGATTTGAAGTAACCCTCTTACATAATTTATCTTGCGCTTTTATTTCTTATCTTTCTTCCATTAGATTGGAAAAAAGTCTTCTATTTCATCATATTACTTCTTTGAAATTGAAACTTGTTACTTTTCTATCTAGATTTGAATTAACTTTTTTTTTTTGAAGTAGATTTGAACTAACTTGTCAACTTCATTCTTGTTTTTATTATATTTATTCTCTCTACTAACTTGAAACTAACTCGCTTGCTATACCATGATCCTATTAAATCAAAATTAACTTGCTCATTTCATTATTTCCTATGTCTTTATTCCCTTCTATGAAGTTGAAACTTAGTCTTTTGCTCAATTTTATTCTCCCTATTAATCCATTATTTATATTTTTACTTAACAGTTAGTACAGTTCGCAAAGTAAATGGTAGATGAAAGAGGTTCCTAGGAAAGAGAGGTAGGTCACTTGGACCTCTTAAATACCAAGTCTTTCCTCACCAGAATCACTCATACGTGACCTTTTAACAATACCAAACTTTACTTTTGCCACGGGGTACCTAGACTATGGATCCAATAACAGCAGTAAAAAGGCTGATTATGGAAAAAATCCTATGTTCAATGGTGATCCTGAAGAATTTTCTTGGTGGAAAACCAACTTCTATAGTTATGTCATGGGTCTTGATGAAGAACTCTGGGACATACTTGAAGATGGTGTTGGTGACTTACAACTTGATGACGAAGGTGCTGCCATTGACCGCAAACTTCACACTGCTGCTCAAAAGAAAATCTACAAGAAACATCATATCATCAGAGGGGCTCTTGTCACTGCTATTCCTAAAACGGAATACATGAAGATGAGTGACAAATCTACTGCTAGAGCCATGTTTGCTTCTCTCTGTGCTAACTATAAAGGAAGCAAAAAGGTCAGGGAAGCTAAAGCTCTTCTGTTAGTTCATCAGTATGAACTATTCAAGATGAAAGAGGATGAAAGTATTGAGCAGATGTACTCAAGATTTCAAACTCTAGTATCTGGTCTTCAGATACTGAAGAATAGTTATATAGCTTCTGATCATGTTAGCAAGATTTTAAGGAGCTTACCTTCTAGATGGAGACCAAAGGTCACTGCAATTGAGGAGACTAAAGATTTAAACACTTTAAGTGTTGAAGATCTTGTAAGCTCACTCAAGGTTCATGAGTTAAGTCTCAATGAACATGATTCTGCAAGAAAGTCCAAAACCATTGCCTTGAAATCAAAAGGAAAGTCTTCAAAGGCTCTCAAGGTTGAAGAGTCTGAAAATGAATCTTCAGCTTCTGAAAGCTCAGAGGAGGATCCTGATATTGCAAAGGAAATGGCTATGCTTTCAAGCAGAATGCAGTACCTTGCTAAGAAGAACAAGAGATTTCTGAGCAAAAGCAGTGGGAAGGGGTTCAACTGCAAGAAGACTGGACATTTTATTGTTGAGTGACCAGAACTGCAGAAGGAGAAATCAAAGTCAAAGAGGCCAACCTTCAAGTCAAGCAAGTTTAAGAAGCAGATCAAGAAAAGTCTGATGGCCACCTGGGAAGATCTTGATAATGAGTCAGGGTCTGAGGATGATGATGCTGATGGTGAAGCTAATGTAGCTGTTGGACTAATGGCTACAACCGAATCCGTTAAAGAGACACCTGAGGCAGAATCAGATCCAGACTCTGAAAGTGAAACAGAGGTATATTCTGAACTCACAAGATCTGAACTTGTAGAATCTGTCAAAGAGCTTCTTGGTCATTTTAAAGCTAAGACCACTGAGTTGAAGAAAGTCAAACAACAGCTTGATAAGCTGTCAAATAGACATAATTCAACTCTGTTGGAATTAGAAAATTTAAAAGAAGAAAATATCTCTTTATTGATCAAGAAGTGTAGCTGTAAATACTTAAGTGAGCAAGATGCTGCTCTGCAAGAATTTATTGCTACTGGAATTGACAGATCAAAGGTTGCGTCCATGATCAATAGCACGTATCAGAACAGAGGACATGGTCTTGGATTCATTGGAGGAAACTCAAATGAAGTGACTCTGAAACCTGGTCCTGATGGAGCCAAAGAGGCGTTGAAAAATCACTTTGTAAGTAAGTCTGATGAAGTCAACACAGTGACTCATTCAGAACCTACAACTTCTACTTATAAGGTTCTGACTAAGTCAAAATCTCAGAATGTTAAGTAAAAGGGTCTGAAAAACTTTGAACCCAAAGCTTTAAAGACTCAGACTCTGAAACATTCAAAGTCTGATAAACAGACTCTGAAAAAGCCTGAGTCTAAAAAACTAAAGCCTAAGTTTCAAAGAAGAGAAACTGTGAAAGACAAGTTGAAACCTAAACCAAACGGTTCCACACCCAAGGTATGGGAGAAAACATTGCCAATGACTTCAAGACGTAACTTACGAAAGGAGTTCAATGGTTCTAAGACTAACCAAAGAGGACCCATGAGAATATGGGTACCTAAGTCTGAAATTATTGATGCTGCAGGTATGTCTAAAAGGACTAGAAAAACAGAAGGCTTGGTACCTAGACAGTGGTTGCTCGCATCACATGACGGAAGAAAGGTCTATGTTCTTAACCCTAACCATGAAAGAGGGAGGAACTGTGGGATTTGGAGGAAACCAGACCGGCAAAATCATTGGTACTGGAACCATTGGTAACTCTCTGATCTCAATCAGTAATGTGTGGTTCGTTGATGGACTTAGACATAACTTACTAAGCATAAGTCAATTATGTGACAGTGGTTATGATGTATTGTTTAATAAGAACAACTGTACAGTGGTTAACAAGGATGAGCAGTCCATAGTCTTCAAGTGAAAATGAAGAAACAATGTCTACAAGATAAAATTCTCTGAACTGACTGATCAGAAGGTAGTGTGCCTTTTGTTAATGGGTGATAAGAAGTGGCTGTGGCATAGACGTTTGGGACATGCTAACTGGAGATTAATCTCTAAGCTTAGCAAGTTGCAACTTGTCAAAGGCTTACCAGACATTGACTATCATTCAGATGCTCTTTGCGGAGCATGTCAGAAAGGGAAAATTGTCAAGAGTCCCTTCAAGCCGAAAGAGATTGTTTCTACTTCCAGACCCTTGAGTTACTTCATATTGACTTATTTGGACCAGTTAGCACTGCATCCTTATATGGAAGTAAATATGGACTAGTCATTGTTGATGACTACAACAGATGGTGTTGGGTTAAGTTTCTAAAAACCAAAGATGATTCATATTCTGTGTTTAGTAAATTCTGCATCCAAATTCAATCAGAGAAGGAATTGAAAATCTTGAAAGTCAGAAGTGATCATGGAGGAGAATTTGAAAATGAACTGTTTGAGGTTTTCTGTGAAAAACATGGAATTATTCTTGAATTCTCTGCACCTAGAACTCCACAACAAAATGGAGTCGTAGAGAGAAAGAACAGAACCTTACAAGAGATGGCTAGAACCATGATCCATGAGAACAATCTGGCTAAGCATTTTTGGGCAGAAGCAGTAAACACAGCTTGTTATGTTTAGAACAGAATCTATATCAGACCTCTGTTGAACAAAACAGCTTATGAACTCTTTAAAGGAAGGAAACCCAACATATCTTATTTTCATCAGTTCGGATGTACGTGTTATGTCCTGAACAACAAAGTCTACCTAAAGAAATTTGATGCCAAAGCTCAAAAGGGAATCTTTTTAGGTTACTCTGAACGCTCTAAGGCATACAGGCTGTATAATTCAGAAACACAATGTGTTGAAGAATCTATGCATGTCAGATTCGATGACAAAGTGCCTGGAAGTGAAACTCCAGTGCAAGATGAAAGTTGTGTAGAATCTCAAGATTCTGATGACAACTCAGAAGCTGATCAGATTCCAGAATCTGAAGATACTTCGAAAGCTGGAGCATCCCCTGATATTTCTAATGAAGAAGCTTCTGATGAAGCTCAAGATGGTTCTTTGCAAGCTAGTCAATCCAAACAATCTTTCAAATACAAGTCTTCACATCCAGAGGATCAGATAATTGGCAATAAAGACAGTCCCATGAGAACTAGATCGCACTTCAGACAAGAAGAGTCTGCTTTGGGATTATTATCTGTTATTGAACCAACCTCTGTTGAAGAAGCTCTTGGAGATGAAGGATGGATTCTGGCAATGCAAGAAGAACTGAATCAATTCAAAAGAAATGAAGTATGGGATCTAGTTGCGAAGCCTGATCACAAGAACATCATTGGAACCAAGTGGGTGTTCAGAAATAAGCTTAGTGAACAAGGAGAAGTAATCAGAAACAAGGTCAAACTTGTTGCGCAGGGCTACAGTCAACAAGATGGCATTGATTACACAGAAACGTTTGCTCCAGTTGCAAGACTGGAAGCAATCAGGTTACTTCTTTCCTATGCAAATAATCACAACATAACCCTGTATCAAATGGACGTTAAGAGTGCATTTCTTAATGGTGTCATTTCTGAAGAAGTATATGTCATACAACCTCCTGGCTTTGAAGATTTAAAACATCCAGAGCATGTTTATAAATTTAAGAAATCACTCTATGGCTTGAAACAAGCTCCCAGAGCTTAGTATGAGAGACTAAGTAATTTCTTAATTCAAAATAACTTTGAACGAGGGCAAGTTGACACTACACTATTCAGAAAGACTTTGAATAAAGACATTCTTATAGTTCAGATTTATGTTGATGATATCATTTTTGGTTCTACAAATAGTTCACTTTGCAAAGAGTTTTCCAAAGTAATGCAGGATGAGTTTGAAATGAGCATGATGGGAGAATTGAAGTTCTTTCTTGGAATTCAAATCAACCAATGCAAAGATGGAGTTTATGTTCATCAGTCCAAATACACGAAAGAGCTTCTGAAGAAGTTCAACCTTGAGGATTGCAAAGAAATGAATACTCCAATGCATCCAACCTGCACTCTGAGCAAAGAAGATCAAGGAACCAAAGTTGATCAGAAGCTGTATAGAGGTATGATTGGTTCTTTGTTATACCTAACTGCATCCAGACCAGATATTTTATTCAGTGTATGTCTGTGTGCAAGGTTTCAATCAGATCCTAGAGAGTCTCACTTAACAGCTGTTACAAGAAATCCTCTGACTACAAGCTAGTTGGATTCTGTGATGCTGACTATGCTGGAGACAGGATTGAAAGAAAATCTACCAGTGGCAATTGTCAATTCTTGGGAGAGAATCTGATATCCTGGGCTAGCAAGAGGCAAGCAACCATTGCTTTGTCTACAGCAGAAGCAGAATACATCTCAGCTGCTAGTTGTTGTACACAGCTACTCTGGATGAAACATCAGCTTGAGGACTATCAAATAACTGAAAATTGTATCCCAATTCATTGTGATAATACGGCAGCTATATGTTTGTCTAAGAATTCAATTCTGCATTCAAGAGCAAAGCACATTGAGATTAAACATCATTTTATAAGAGACTATGTTCAAAAGGGAGTTTTAGATATTCAATTCATTGATACTGATCATCAATGGGCTGATATATTTACTACACCCTTATCTGTTGAAAGATTTGATTTCATAAAGAAAAATTTGAACATGTGCTATGTCTCTGGGTAATGTGCGCCTCTGAAAACAGAATTCAGACTCTGAAAATATTCAGAAGCTATTTGAGAATCAGACCCTCTTTTAGAGACTCTGATAAAAACTTCTGATAAATTATTCAGACTCTGGTAAAGAATCTTTAGACTCTCAGAAGCTCGTATTAGTGGAAGCATGACTGTTGAGTTTAGTAACACCTGCCCCACTACGGTGACAGTTACTTTATAGTTTCTCAAACGTGGCCTGTCTGTATTGGGTAAGAACTCAAAGGGCAATGATTTCATTACGTTGAACAAGTTACCTTCGCATTGTCCTAATACATTTACGGCTGCATGCTATATGTATTTATTGTTTGTGTTTGTTTGTCCCCTATTCTTTCCAAACAGTTATCAAACTTTTTTCTATAAATACATTACACACACAACTCACTTCTCTTTTCACTCTTTGATTTTCTCTCTGAACAAATTTCTTGTTTTCAATACTTTGCAAAACTTTTTGTTCTCAAATCAAACACTTAGAAACCTTTTAAATGGCAAGTGATCTCATCCAATCTGGTGTCATAATCAAGTCTGGAAAGTCCTACGTTATCAAACCCAGAACAATGAACATCATCAAGGAGACTCTGGAAATTCAAGTTGAATCTCCAGTAGATTTTGGTTCTCTTAGTCGTCATGGAGTTGACGTTTCTTCTCATTTCTTATCACAAGGAATGATGAACTACTTTGGTATGTTGAATGGACCAACATATTAGGAGCTTGTTAGAGATTTTTGGGTTATGTCAGAAGTCTACGACAAAGCTGAAGCTACTTTGGAAGAAACAGTTGCAATCTCAAACAACCCCAAGCTGGCTGGCAAGAACAGAGACCAAATGGGTTTAAGACCGTACAATGGTCTCGAAATAAGGTCTGCTGTGATGGGAATACCAATAGTTATCAATGAAGAAGTGGTAGCCAGGGCTTGTCAAATGGAGAGCGCTGGTAAATTTCAGTGGAATGTCAACAAGAAAAGTGAATGGGCTGTTATCTGCAACAAACTATTATTTGAAGGGAGACCCTCAAATAAACTGGTGGATATGCATCCTGAGCATAGGGTGCTTCTGAAGATTATACTGGACAGTATGCTTTAGAAAGGAGGAGAAACAAACACATTGTCTGTTGATCACAAAGTTCTTCTTTATTTTCTAATCAACAAAATAAAGATTAACTTTCCAAGATATGTGATGCACCACATGTGCTGGGCCATCAAGAAGAGTCACTCAGAAACCAGAAGGCAAGTTCCTTTTGGAAGATTAATATCTGAGATTCTGTATCAAGGAGGCCTCTTGAAGGTCTTATCAGAATCTGGTGTGGTATCAGATATTCATCTAGGAACTGTGACCGGGAGAATCATAAATGGCAAGACTCTGCAGTACATGAAGATTGTCAAGAGATTCAACCCCTCTAAGCATGATATGAGGGAATCCTATGTGCAATCTGACTTGATGATGGACTTCCCTCCCATATCCAAAGAAGATAATCCTGAAGTTCTTGCAAGATTTGTGGTGGATTACTTCAAGGATACTGGTAGAATAATCAACTATTCTGCCATTCCTGAGACTGCTGGACGAGGACCTCTTAAGGTCAAAGTAAAAAGAACCAAGGAAGTGGTTCTCAAGGAAGAGGAAGAGAAGCAGGAGCCTCTCAAGAAAAAGATCAAATTTTCTGCTCTTCCAGGAGTGACAATTGGTTTCCCTAAGACCATAGCTCCTATGCCTTCATCAGTATCTTCTGCATCCAAGGAAATCAAGGATAGGATAAAAGAAACCAAGGATGAGAAGAAAGCTAAGAAAGACGAGAAGAAGGCAAAGAAAGATAAGAAGAAAGCGAAGAAAGGCAAGGCTGGCAGAGACTATGACAGAATGGCTCAAGATATTGCTGAATTCCTTGATGCTGACTCTGATGGTGAAGAAAGTCAGATCAATAAGAGAAAGGTGGATGTGGTTCTTGTGGCTAAGGATGTAGCGCAGAAGATAGGTACTTCTGTATCTATGATTGAGGATGAACATGCTGCTGGCAAGGCAATGGCAGCAGAAGTGGTTGCTGAAGAATTAAAGGAAGAAACTGTCAAAGAAGCTGCTAAGTTGCTTGCTTCTGCTCTTAAATAGAAGGATCTTGTAGCTACTGCAGAAGCTGAGTTATCAGAAGCTACTGTGTCTGATCACTATGCTTCTCCAGAAGCTGACATTGGCACCTCTGGCAACGTAGCATATAGCTCATCTTCCTCATTGAATCAAGAGTCAGAATTTGATTCAGAATCAGATAACAAACCCTTAAGCCAAATTCTTCCATCACTCAAAAATTCATCCCCCTCACCAATCAAACCCTTATCATCCCATAACCCACTGGACCCTACAATAGTATAATATGTTGATTCAACTATGGACGGAGAAATTCATGACACAATCACAGTGTCTATGAATCTTCCTGCTGACCATCCTGCTCAACCTTCATTTCTCAAACCACTTCAGGCAATTCAACGTTCTGAAAAGCCTGAAGTAACCATTCAATCTAAACAACCATCCCCCCAACATGAAACCATTTGTGTAGACTCTCCAGACACTTTAGATTCACTTGAAAAACATCTAGGAGGAGAACTACCAAAGACCCCTGCAAAATCCAAATCAACAAAAGCTATAGAATCTGTTTCCAAACCAGACCCTGTACCTGAACCTACAGATAGTCTTACCTTAGCTTCTGCTGAACTTTCATAACCTGTTGTTGAACCAGCCTCTGAAAATCTGGAACAAGCTTCTGATATCATATCAGAAACTGTAACAGAATGTAGAGCAGAAACTAGAAGAGTTCCCCAACCTCTTTGTGATCCTATAACTATCTTTCCAGAGTTTGAAGCTTTTCTAGCCTTAAGAGCCTCTCTACTCTCAAACTCTGAACCTCATATTGACTTATTTGATTCAAACAAGATAGATGAGTTCTATGCTTCTTCAAGCAATAAGCTCAAAGACATTATTGAGCAAAGGTTTGTGCCCATCCTCAATGTGAGCTATGAGGACAAGTTCTCTACAGTGAAGACTGAGTTCTTGGAATTTATCACCAAAATTCAGAAGGCTGCTGCCAGGGAACAAGCACTTATCACTGCCAAGCATGTTGAAGAAGTCAAGCGGGCTGAGAAAGCTATTATCTTGGAAAGAGCTCCTATTCTGAGGATTAGAGATACACCATTCTTTGATGAAGATCAGTATAATCCAAGGGAATCAATGGTTTATAACTCTTTGAAGAGGAGACTATACAGAGTTCAAGAAGAAGCCAGACTAGAAAGAGAAGCGCATTTAAGAAGAATTGAGGCTCTGGAAGAGATGGTAAAGAAACAGCAAGAGGATCTCCAGAAATTGATGGATCATCTTGCCAAACAAAACCAACCTTAGTTTAATTTCGTTTTGTTTTGTTTTTAAATTTTGTTTGCTATCTTCTGAACTGTTTTTGCTTACAATTTATACAAGTTTTATTTGATTCTATTTGCATTCAATTTTGTTTATGCTCTGAATCTTCTATGTTTTTCCCTCTGAATCTCATTTTTCCTTAAAATATGTTTATACCCTTACCTTAAGTCATTTAAAAAGGGGGAGGAACTTGTTTTAAACCTTTTTTTTGTTGATGACAAAAGGGGGAGAAGGGAAAGTATTTGTTTGTATTTTCTCAACAGGGAGAAGGGAAAATTATGAGATTTGTATTTCTTTTAAATACATTGCATGTTCTATGTAAAAGTTAAAGGGAAATCTGCAAAAGGTGCTTAGTTAGATTCTGAGCCCCTGTTTAAGAATCAATTCTCTAAATTCGTTTATTATTTTGAGAATGAATTCGATTGCTTATAAAAATGAATTTAATTAACCTGGATAGAACTTAAGAGGAGCTTACAAACCTCAACTTAAGAACTATCAGACTCAGGGGGAGTCAGAGCTTACAAACCTCAGACTCTGAGCTTACAAACCTCAGATCCCTTAAGTCAACTTGTTAATTAGATTAACAACAATTGACCTTTTAAATACTAATGTTTGTCATCATCAAAAAGGGGGAGATTGTTGGAACAAAGGTGTTTAGCAAAACCAAGTTTTGAGTTATAATGATAACTAGGTATTAATAAAGTTGTCAATTGGATATTGCTAATATTTGTTTCAAGTATGCAGGATATCAATCAAGATTTATATCTTAGAAAGTATTCTGTTTGAACAATGTTAAAGAGCAAAAATCCAGAGAAGCTTGTTGCTTGTGATTCTGTATCGAAGAGAGTCTGAAGACTGTATCGAAGAGAGTCTGAAGATTGCATCGAAGAGAGTCTGAAGACTGTACCAAAGAGAGTCTGAAAGACTGTATCAGAGTCTGAAGACTATCAGAATCTGAAAACCAAGAGAGTCTGAAGATTACCAGAAGCTTAGTGCTACTGAAGCCCAAAATCTGATAATCTGCTAACAAGGATTTCTACAGCATTGCGATGCAAAAGAAACTCTCAAATGGAGTAACGGCTAGCTTCAAAGCCAAATTGAGCGTGGGGAGCACAAAGACAAGAATGCAGGCCCGTACATAGTACGTTGTACGAACTCTGTTTCCACTACTCCACTACCTCGTACAGTTTGGCAACTGTGTCTACCGGTATTAATCTTCAAAGGGAATGGAATTCAAATTATGCAATTGAAGGACTATTACCAAATCAAGCAAAAAATCAACAGCCATTGATCAAGCTTCAGAAATCATCCTGATGTGCTGGATGACTCAACGTCTCTTTCCTACACCTATATAAAGGATAGAAGACTTGAAGAGTTGTTGGACTCTACAACTAGAAAAATTACACTGCGTTGCTTTCGTATTCAACTGAGTCTTAACAAAAACACATCATCAACTTAGATTCTTACAAACTGAGTATTCTAGAATTTCTAAGTTCCACAGAAAAACAAAGTCTGTGTTTTGTGTAAAACAGAGTCTGTCTTTGTTGTAATTGAAACACATTTGATTGTTGTTAAGTGTTTCAACTCTATTCAATTTTCTGTAATTTTGTAAGAAGTCTCTTGCTTGTGTGCTTGAGCAAAGGAAGTCTCTTGGCTGCGTCCTTGAGCAAGGAAGTCTCTTAGTTGTATCTTTGAGCAAGGAAGTCTCTTAGTTGTGTCTTTGAGCAAGGAAGTCTGTTGCCTGCGTGCTTGAGCAAAGGAGTCTCTTGGCTGCGTCCTTGAGCAAGGAAGTCTCTTAGTTGTGTCTTTGAGCAAGGAAGTCTCTTGCCTGCGTGCTTGAGCATTGGAAGTCTCTTACTGTGTGTTTGAGCAACTTGTAATTGATATTACATTTTAGTGAACTCTCCTTGGAAGTACAAGGGGGGCAGGACTACTTCCGGTTTGTGGAAGGAACCTGTATAATTGCTTGTGTTCTCTCTTCTTTCTATCTCTTGATTATTCCGCTGCATCGGAACCTAATCTCCTATCAGACTCTAATCCCATTCAGACTCTGAGTTTTAAGGAATTAGATTCTCACTCTTCAAGAGCTGCGAAAAGCTAACATAATTCAACCCCCCCCCCCTTCTTGTGTTTTTCTCACCTTCAATGGATGCTGGGGAATCCGCTTTGAGAATCTTGATGCTGAATCATACTATGGAGAGAAAGTATGGTGATTTAGAGAAAAGGTGTAAGGAAGCTGACGAGGATGCGGAGAAGTGGAAACATCAAGCTACTGGGTTGCAGACCCGCCTCGACGAAGCTTTGGAGTCAAAACAAATGGCGGAGAACTCGGCGAGAACTCTTGAAGTTAAAGCTGCTGACGCCATTGCTGAGCTTGAAGCTGTCAAACTGGAGCGAGATGCGTTCATGGAAAAGAACCTTAAGCTGGAAGGAGAAGTTAAAGAGTGCAAAAGCGCTCTTATGGAGTATTTCGACGATGGTTTCGAGAGAGCTTGTGCACAAGCCGCACACTTTTATCCTGAAGGAAATTTTGCTGATATGGATGCGGCGAAAGTTATCGTTGACGGACAGCTCATAGATGAGGAATGACTCCAAACTTAACGTTTTCTTTTGTCGCTTTAATGATGATTTTTTTTATGGCGACCCTACGTGGCGCCTTATTTTGCTTGTATTGAGGGCAACCTCTTATGGTGCCCTGCTGAATTTTTTTTAAAAGTGATCCTTACTGGATGCTTCGACACTTTAATATACCTTTTCGTTGCATTATTTCTATATCGCCTTTAGCTGTGTTACTAGTGCTTGTTTTTACGTGCTTTTTCGATGTTTTCTAAATAATCTACTTAGCAGTGTTCAACTAACGTTTAAGTTACATTTTAGGCTTCGCTTTCCTATCTTGAACGAGATTAGTCATGTCATTTGTATTTAGCATCGTGGTCCTTCTTCCTTTTAAAACTTCGCAACTTGGCAAAGTACGGTTAACCTCCGCGGGTTGTCTGAATTGCGCTACAAGGCGTCTTACAGGATTGCGCTACAAGGCGTCTTACTGTATTGCGCTACAAGGCGTCTTACAGGATTGCGCTACAAGGCGTCTTACAGGATTGCGCTAAGGCGTCTTACAGGATTGCGCTACAAGGCGACTTACAGGATTGCGCTACGAGGCGTCTTACAGGATTGCGCTACAAGGCGTCTTACAGGATTGCGCTACAAGGCGTCTTACAAGATTGTCATGGTGCTTCATTCACCTTGCTACTAATGAAAAATAAAATAGTGTAAGCTGTAGAGAATTAAGCAAGAAAAATAAATCAGCACATATTTTTTGAAGGAGATAGGGTGCCTCGTTAAAAACCCCTGCCCTTGCAGGGGAAAAGAGTGCTGCCATATCCCTTTTCATTAAACGAATAACAGAAAGAAAAGCATATAGCTGGTTCAGTTGAAAAAGAAATAACAATACGAAAAGAAAATATAAAGCTGGCCTATAAGGCTCTAACTATAATAGTGACGTAGGTTGACCACATTCCAGGTGCGTGGCACTGCTTCCCCGTTCATCTCTTCTAATTTATAGGCTCTGTGAGGGAACTTTTCTCTGATCTTGTAAGGACCTTCCCAGTTTGGAAGTAGCTTTCCAATTCTGGTTGGGGCGACAACTTTTTTCAGCACAAGATCGCCTACCTTCATTTCTATGGGAATGACTCTAGAGTTGTATCGGCGAGCTGCTCTCTGCTGGGCAGTGAACTCTCTGATGTGAGCTTGTTCTCTGACTTCATCGATCATGTCCAAGCTACATCGGACGCCTACTTCGTTTGCTTCTTATAAGAAATGCGGTTTATAAGTTTAAACAGAAAAATAAAACGAGATAACAGAAATTGACGAACACGTGCAAAAATCACTTGTTAATTTCCTTAGACTATTCTTAGAGTTACCTTCGTCAGAAAAATTATCGCGCCTCCATGCAGGAGTGTCTATCTCGACTGAAAGCATCGCATCGGTGCCATAAACCATTGTGAACAGTGCTTCCTTGGTTGTAGAATGTGGTGTTGAATGATATGACCATAGAACATGTACTTATCATGTCGAATAATTTGCACTTGTCATGCTGTCATTATGTGATCCTTACTATTGGAGGATTTGTATAAAGGAAAAGAAATAGGTGTAAAAATTACCTCATGAAGATGTTCCTCCCAAAGGCTTTTGGCGACTTCCAACTTTTTCTTGATTCCTTTTAGGATTACTTTGTTTGCTGATTCTGCCTGTCCTTTAGCCTGGGGGTGGACCACTGAGACGAATTTTGTTTGTATTCCCAGCTGTTTGCAAAAATCCACCACGGTAGCACTAGCGAACTGAGTTCCATTGTCTGATACTATGAATTTTGGAAGGCCAAAACGGCATATGATCTTCTTCCAGTAAAACTTTTTTACCCTTTTAGCTGTGATTTTGGCGACTGCTTCTGCTTCGATCCACTTGGTGAAGTAGTCCACTCCTACAATAAGGAATTTCAACAGACCTGGTGCTAGCGGAAAAGGTCCTACAATGTCGACCGCCCATTTGTGGAAAGGCCAAGGCGAATATACTGAAGTCAATTCATGTGCCGGGGCGTGCTTCTTGTCGGAGAACCTTTGACACTTATCACATTTTCGAACATACTCACAGCTGTCTTGAAGCATAGTAGGCCAGTAATATCCTGCATGGAGCAACTTTGCAACAAGAGCTCGTCCTCCGATGTGACTTCCACAAACTCCTTCGTGAACCTCTAAAAGAACTAACTCTGTCTCGCCCTCTGCCAGGCAGCGTAGCATTGGGGTAGCCTTTCCCATTTTGTAAAGCTTCCCTGATATGATGGTGAATTTGGAGGCCCTCTTCCGAACAATCTGCTCCTCATCCTCATCCTTTGCTTTGAAAGATCCTGTTAAGTACTTCAGTAGGGGTGTCATCCACCCTTCGCTCTCTTCTATTAACGAATTTACCTCTAAAATTTCCGTACACGGAGCTGTGATTACCTCTTGGATGACGGTTCTGTTGTTGCCTGGTCTCTTGGTGCTGGCGAGCTTGGCGAGCAAGTCTGCTCGAGAGTTTTGCTCTCTTGGGACATGAATGGCCTCAAAGAATTTAAAATCTGCTGCTAAACTCTGAATCTTGGCTAAATATTTGACAAGTTGGGTGTCCTTTGTTTGATACTCTCCTGTGATTTGGCTAGTTACTAACTGAGAATCACTCTTTGCCCGCAAGTTCTCAGCTCCCATCTCTCTCGCCAAGGTCATTTCGGCGATGAGTGCTTCATACTCTGCCTGATTGTTGCTTGCTTTGAACTCAAAATGAAGGGATTGCTCGATTAAAAGCTCGCTGGGTCCTTCTAACACTATTCCTGCTCCACTTCCTTTTAGACTGGAAGAGCCGTCAACTGACAACAGCCATACATATGGGACTTCTTCTTCGATTGGGGGTCGAACTCCACGACGAAGTCTGCCAAAACTTGTGACTTGATTACGCCTCTTGGTACGAATTGAATGTCGTACTCTGACAACTCTATTGACCATGCTACCATCCTCCCTGCCAAGTCCGGCTTACTGAGTACCTGCCTAACGGGGTAGTTTGACTTGACTACGATCTTGTGGCTTTGAAAGTATGGGCGTAATTTCCTTGCTGTGGTTACAACGGCCAAAGCCAGGCGTTCAATTTTCTGATATCGCAACTCTGCACCTTTGAGAACACTGCTGACGAAATAGACTGGTTTCTCCCCCGTGCCTGAGTCTTCCACCAACACCGTACTTATGGCATTATCAGAGATTGCTAAATATAGGAAAAGGATGGCGCCTTTACTGGGGCGATGTAGGACAGGCGGGCTTGAGAGGAAGACTTTCAGTTGTTGGAAGGCGTCTTCGCATTCCGGAGTCCACTCAAACTTCTCCTTCTTCCTTATTGAAGCAAAGAAAGAAAAATCTTTATCGCCCGCATAAGACAGAAACCTCGACAGAGATGCAAGGCGCCCTGTTAACTGCTGAAGCTCATTTAAGCTGGATGGGCTTCTCATGTTGATGATTGCTTGGCATTTATCTGGTTTGGCCTCAATACCTCTGCTTGTTAATAGAAATCCCAAAAACTTTCCCGCCTGCACCCCAAAATAGCATTTTGTTGGGTTCAGGCGTATGTTGTACTTTCTCACCTGCCCTAAAATTTCTTCAAGGTCGTCAGTGTGGTTGCAGTCTTCCTTGGTTTTAGCTACTAAGTCGTCGATGTATACCTCCAATTTCCGCCCTATTTGCTTGGCGAAAGCCATATCCATGCTTCTCTGAAAAGTTGCTCCTGCATTCCTGAGGCCGAAAGGCATGACCTCATAATGATAATTTTTGTTGTTGGTCATGAAAGCTGTCTTGGGTGCGTCCAAGGGATCCATTCTTCTCTGGTTATACCCAGAATAAGCGTCCATGAAAGATCAGATGGTCTATATTTGGTAATGGATATGGATCCTTGGGACAAGCCTGAAGGTGAGAAAAATACAAGAAGGGGGGGGGGTTGAATTGTGTTTACTTTTCGCAACTCTTGAAGAGTAAGAATCTGATTCTGCAGGATCAGAGTCTGAATGGATTCAGAGTCTAATGGGAGATCAAATTTTGTTGCAACAGAAATAAACAAGAGATAGAGAAAAGAGAGAACACAAGCAATTATACAGGTTCCTTCCACAAACCGGAAGTAGTCTTGTCCCCCTTGCAATTCCAAGGAGAGTTTCACTAAAATGTAATATCAATTACAAGTTGCTCAAACACACAGTAAGAGACTTCCAATGCTCAAGCACGCAGGCAAGAGACTTCGAATGCTCAAGCACGTAGGCAAGAGACTTCCAATGCTCAAAGACACAACTAAGAGACTTCTTTGCTCAAGGACACATCCAAGAGACTTCTGACACAATTTACAGAAAATTGAATAGAGTTGAAACACTTGATAAACAATCAAATGTGTTCCAATTACAAAACAAAGACAGACTCTGTTTCAAGCAAAGACAGACTATGTTTTTCTGCTTAACTTAGAGATTCAAGAATACACAGTTTGTAAGAATAATCTAAGTTGTTGATGTGTTTCTGGTTTGACTCAGTAAGAATACAATAGCTTAGCAGTCTAGTTCTTCAGTTCTAGAGTCCCCCAATTCTTCAAGTCTTCTATCCTTTATATAGGCGTTGGAGAGAGACGTTGAGACAATCCAGCACATCAAGTGAATTCTGGAAGCTTGATCAATAGTTGTTTATCTGTTGGTTGATATGGTAATAGTCCTTCAAATGCATATTTTGAATTCCATTCCTTTTGAAGCTTAATACCGGTAGACACAGTTGCCAAACTGAACGAGGTAGTGGAGTAGTGGAAACAGAGTTCGTACACACGTACTCTAAACTATACTGCATTCTCTGTCGTTGAGCATCCCATGCTCAAGTTGACTTTGAAGCTAGCCGTTACTCCAAATGAGAGTTTCTTGTGCATCGTAATGCCTTTAGAAAACCTTCTAAGCAGACCTTCAGATTGCAGGCTTCAAACTCACTTTAGCACTTCAGCTTCTGATGATCTTTAGACTCTCTTGGTCTTGAGGTTTTGATAGTCTTCAGACTCTCTTGAACTTTAGGTTCTGATAGTCTTCAGACTCTCTTGAAACAGCTTCTGATGAATCTTCAAACTCATCAGATAATCACAAGCAACAAGCTTCCCTTGGTCTTGCTCTCAAAATGTTCAAACAAAATACTTTCTAAGATACAAATCTTGATTAATATCCTGCATACTTAAACAAATATTAGCATATCAAATTGACAATTTTTAATACCTTGTTATCATCAAAACTCAAAACGTGGTATTGCTGAACACCTTTATTCCAACAATCTCCCCCTTTTTGATGATGACAAACATCAGTATTTAAAAGGTCAATTGTTGTTAATCTAATTAACAGGATGACTTAAACGGTATGAGGTTTGTAAGCTCTGAGTCTGAGGTTTGTACGCTCTGACTCCCCCTGAGTCTGATAGTTCTTAAGTTGAGGTTTGTAAGCTCCCCCTAAGTTCTATCCAAGTTAATTAAATTCATGTTAAGCAAGTAGCTGAGTCAAATCTCAGAATAATAAACGAATAAGAGAAAATATTCTTTTTAATGGGGGCTCAGAATCTAACTAAGTACCTTTTGCAAATTTCCTTTTAACTTTACATAGAACTCACTGATCTAAAGAACTCACTGATCTTTCTCCCCCTTATGTCAGCAACAAAAAGGTTTAGAAACAAGTTTCTCCCCCTTTTTAAATGACTTAAAGTGAGGGTAAATTTTTTTTTTAAAGAAAATGAGAAACAAGATTCAGAGCGAAAACATATAAGATTAAAAGCAAAAAAAATATCAGAAGCACATATAGATGAAGTAAAACTTGAATAATCTTATAAAATGAAAGTTCAGAAGATAATAGAAATCAACAAAATAAGAATACAAGCAAAACAAAACATTGAAATTGTGCAACTAAGGTTGGTTTTGTTTGGCAATGTGATCCATCAATTTCTGGAGATCCTCTTGCTGTTTCTTGATAATTTCTTCTAGAGCTTCAGTTCTTCTGAGATGAGCTTCTCTCTCAAGTCTGGCTTCTTCTTGTACTCTATGAAGCCTCCTCCTTAATGAATCAGAAACCATTGTTTCTCTTGGATTGTATTGATCTTCATCAAAGAATGGTTTGTACACAATCCGCAGAATAGGAGCTTTCTTCTTAGCCTTTGCTTCCTCAGCTTTCTTAACTTCTTCCACATGTTTGGCAAGAACAACAGCTTGTTCTTTTACAGCAGCCTTCTGAATTTTGGTGACAAAATCCACAAATTCAGTCTTCAGAGTGGAGAACTTATCCTCATAGCTTACATTGAGGACTGGCACAAACCTTTGCTCAATAATATCCTTGAGCTTAGAGTTTGACATTCCATAAAACTCATCTATCTTTAACGAATCAAAGAGGTTGTGAGGTTCAGAAGCTGAAGATTCAGAGGCTACTATTGTTTTTAAGGTTTGGAAGCCAGTTACAACAATTTGAGGTTGGGAAAGAGGTTCAGTAACTGTTTCAGACACAGGCTCTGCTATGCGTTCTGTTACAGGTTCTGGTATGACACTAGAAACTTGTTCCAGAATCTCAGAGACTGGTTCCTCTACAGTTTCAGAAATTGGTTCAATTGAAGCTAGGGTTAGAATTTCTGAAGGTTGGGGTACAGAGTCTGGTTTTGAAACAGATTCTGTAGCTTTTGTTGTTTTGGATTTTGCGGGGGTCTTTGGTAGTTCTCCTCCTAGGTGTCTTTCAAGAGAATCTAGGGTGTCTGGAGAATTTACACAAATAGTTTCATGTTGGAGGGATGGTTGAGTTGATTGAATGGTTACTTCAGGTTCTTCAGTAGGTTGAATTGCCTGAAGTGGTTTGAGAAATGATGGTTGAGCATGGTGGTCAGAGGGTAAGTTTAGAGACATTGTGATGGTGTCTTGAATAACCCTGTCAATAGTAGAATCAACATATTCAGCTATTCTGGGATCAAGTGGGTCAAAGGATGATATAGGTTTGATTGGAGAGGGGATTTTATTTCTGAGGGATGGAAGGACTTGGCTCAAGGGTATGTTATCTGATTCAGTATCAGATGAGAACTCTTGATTCGCAGAAGAGGTAGGTGAGTTAAAAGCAATGTTACCTGAGGTGCCAATGCCAGCTTCTGGAGAAGCTTGCTGATCAGAAGCATTAGACAGAGTAGCTTCTGATAGATCAGCCTCTGCAGGGGCAAGCTGACTCTTCTGTTTTAAAGCTGATGCAAGTAACTTAGTAGCTTCATTCACAGTCTCATCCTTAAGTCCTTCGGCCACAACTTTTACAGCCATTGCCTTGAAAGCAACATGTTCATCTTCAATCATAGATACAGAAGTACCTATCTTCTGTGCTACATCCTTATCCACAGGAACAACTTCCATCTTTCTTTTCTTGACCTGACTTTCTTCTCCATCAGAATCAGTATCAAGAAATTCAGCAACTTCTTCAGCCAACTTCTTGTAATCTCTGTCAGCTTTGCCTTTGTTGGCTTTCTTCTCATTCTTTGCCTTCTTCTCGTCTTTCTTCGCTTTCTTCTCATCCTTGGGTTTCTTTATCCTTTCCTTAATTTCCTTGGATGCAGAAGAGATAGACAGAGGCATAGGAGCTATGGTCTCAGAGGCACCAATAGTCACTCCTGGAAGAGTTGTAGACTTCTTCTTCTTTTTGGGAGGCTCTTGCTTCTCTTCCTCTTCTTCTAGATTAACTTCCTTGGTCCTTTTTCCTTTAACCTTAAGAGGTCCTCCTCCAGCAGTCTCAGCAATGGCAGAATAGTTGATTATTCTACCAGTTTCATTGTAGTAATCTACTACAAATCTTGCTGGGACTTCAGG
The DNA here is from genome assembly GCA_946800305.1 of Medicago arabica. Taxonomy (NCBI): domain Eukaryota; kingdom Viridiplantae; phylum Streptophyta; class Magnoliopsida; order Fabales; family Fabaceae; genus Medicago; species Medicago arabica. The sequence continues at coordinate 34,183,696 of OX326966.1, read as the reverse complement.
ATTGTCTTCTTTGGAAATAGGAGGGAAGTCCATCATCAAGTCTGATTGAACATAAGATTCCTTCATATCTTGATTAGAAGGATTGAATCTTTTGACAATCTTCAAGTATTGGAGAGTCTTGCCATTGATGATTCTCCCAGTCACTGTTCCAAGGTGAGCATCTGATACAACACCTGATTCTGTCAAGACTTTCAAGAGGCCTCCTTGATACATAATCTCAGAGATTAACCTTCCAAAAGGAACTTGTCTTCAGGATTCAGTTTGGCTTTTCCTGATAGCCCAGCACATGTGGTACATCACGTACCTAGGAAAGTTTATCTTGTGCTTCTTAATCGGAAAGTACAGAAGCACTTTGTGATCAACAGACATAGTGTATGTTCCTCCACCTTTCTGAAGCATATTATCCAGTATGATCTTCAGAAGCACCCTATGCTCAGGATGCATGTCTACCAACTTATTTGAGGGTCTTCCTTCAAATAAGAGTTTGTTGCAGATACCCATCCACTCACTCTTCTTGTCCACATTCCATTGGAATTTACCTTCATTAGTTACCCTGCAAGCTCTGGCAACTACATCTTCAGCAATAAGGATTGGAATCCCCATCACAGCATACCTAATTTCAAGACCTTTGTACGGTCTCAAACCCATTTGCTTTCTCGTCTTGTCAGCCAAAGAGGGGTTGTTCATGATTGCAGTAGTTTCTTCGATGGTAGCGTCATCCTTGTCAAAAATTTATGCTCTAACCCAGAGGTCTCTAACCAACTCTTGATATGTTGGTCCATTCAACATACCAAAATAACTCATCATTCCTTGTGATAAGAAATGAGAAGAGACATCTATACCATGCCTTATAAGGGAACCAAAATCCATTGGAGATTCAACTTGAACTTCCAGAGTCTCTTTAATAATGTTCATGGTTCTGGGTTTAATCACGTAAGACTTACCGGTTTTGATTATCACACCAGATTGAATAAGATCACTTGCCATTTGTAAGGTTTCTAGGTTTTGTTTTTTGAGAACAAAAAGTTTTTCAAAGACTGAAAACGAGAGAAATGTTCAGAGAAATAATCAAAGTGTGAAAAGTGAAGTGAGTTGTGTGTGATTGGTATTTATAGTGAAGGAATACAAAACCGTTTGGAAATAAGAGGGGACAAACAAACAAGAGTAATAAAGACTAGTTAGCATGCAGCCGTAAAAGTGTTGGGAAGACGTGAGGGTTACTTGTTAAACGTAATAAAATCATTGCCCTTTGAGTTCTTACCCAATACAGACAGGCCACGTCTGAGAACTAAAAAAGTAACTGTCACCGTAGTGGGGCAGGTGTTACCGAACTCAACAGTCATGCTTCCACTAATACGAGCTTCTTGAGAGTCTAAGATTCCTTAACAGAGTCTGAGTGTCTTTCAGAAGCTTATGTTCACCAGAGTCTCCAAAAGAGAGTCTGATACTCAATTAGCTTCTGAGTATCCTTCAGAGTCTGAATTCTGTTTTCAGAAGCGCACATTAACCAGAGACATAACACATGTTCAAATTTTTCTTTATAAAATCAAATCTTTCAATTGACAAAGGTTTAGTAAATATATCAACCCATTGATGATCAGTATCAATGAATTGAATATCTAAAATTCCTTTTTGAACATAGTCTCTTATAAAATGATGTTTGACCTCAATGTGCTTTGCTCTTGAATGCAGAATTGGATTCTTAGATAAACAAATAGCTACTGTATTATCACAATAAATTGGGATACAGTTTTCAGTTATTTGATAATCCTCAAACTGATGTTTCATCCAGAGTAGCTGTGTACAACAACTAGCAGTTGAGATGTATTCTGCTTCTGCTGTAGACAAAGCAATAGTTGCTTGCCTTTTGCTAGCCCAGGATATCAGATTCTCTCCCAAAAATTGACAATTGCCACTGGTTGATTTTCTTTCAATCTTGTCTCCAGCATAGTCAGCGTCACAGAATCCAACTAGCTTATAGTCACAGAATCCAGCATAGTTGATTTTCTATCAATTGCCACTGGAGTGTTCATTTCTTTGCAGTCCTCAAGATTGAACTTCTTCAGGAGTTCTTTAGTGTATTTGGAATGATGAACATAGACTCCATCTTTGCATTGGTTGATTTGAATTCCTAGAAAGAACTTCAATTCTCCCATCATGCTCATTTCAAATTCATCCTGCATTACCTTAGAAAAATCTTTGCAAAGTGAACTATTAGTTGAACCAAAAATGATATCATCAACATAAATTTGAACAATAAGAATGTCCTTCTTCAGAGTCTTTCTGAATAGTGTAGTGTCAACTTGTCCTCTTTCAAAGTCATTTTGAATTTAGAAATTATTTAGTCTTTCATACCAAGCTCTGGGAGCCTGTTTCAAGCCATATAGTGATTTCTTCAATTTATAAACATGTTCTGGATGTTTTAAATCTTCAAAGCCAGGAGGTTGTTTGACATATACTTCTTCAGAAATGACACCATTAAGAAACGCACTTTTAACGTTCATTTCAAAGTATAGTTATTGACTTAATTAAATTACATCAAGTCTTTCTAAAATCAAACTTGTACAGTGTTCTTGAACATTTGTCATTTCATTATCAGTAAACGGAGTTTCGTCTCCAAAAGTCAAATAATTGGTAAAACTTAGTCCTAACCACTGCTAAATTTGCACTTCTTGTAAAAAGTCTACCACTGGTTTCCTCTCAGGACACATAAAACTCATTGAAGCGAAAAAATCAAGCACTTGTACACAATGTGTCCATCAGAGAGTAAAATAATGTAATCAAAAAGATTGTAAGTCTCTGGTGATGGCTGTTGTAGTGATATCACAGCAGTTCTTTTGAGAAGGTGGACAAATTGTTTCTGCGATTTCACAATTTGAAAGGCCGTTGAGTCATCCAAGAGACATTAAATATATAGAAAAAAAGGTTTTTTGCATAAGCTTCTTAAGCTTAATTAAAGGCTTTTTGCATAAGCTTATCTATAAGCTATTTCTATAACTAAATACAAAATAACATCAAACAGGCCCCAAATGATAACAGTGACTTTCACTTAAATGACATGTCAATTTGCCAAGCTATATCAATATGTAAAAAAGGTTTTCTCAATGAAATGGAATAATATTAAGAGAAGTGATATAGTTTTAACCTGATAAAGATTTCCTGATTCAGATAGAGCAAGAATTTTCTGACTAATCATAAAAACAACAATTGCATGTCCTTGTGATAAAGGTAAATCATGAGCAGCAATCACCCATTCAAGTCCATTCCAAAACCTCTCATAGATGCAACCACCTTCACCAATGATCCACACAGAAGTCTCAGACATTTTGTCAATGAAATTCTCTTTCTCAAAGGCAAAACAATATCCAAAGAGACCAAACATGGTTAAGAAGGTTATTGATCACATTTTCAAAATATATGATTTCTTCAATTTTATCAACACAACTCATTATGTAAGGAAACTCAAACTATTCTCTACAACTCATAAGGAAAGTTTTGAGAAAAAAGAAACCTGGCTTTCTTTCTATCTTCTCTTCTGATTTCCTGTTGGACTTTTTGAGTTATGTCGCTTTCTTCTGCATCACCAAGTTCAATATTATTAGTGCTGTCAATATTTGTGAAAAATGTAGATAGAACTCCTTTTCACCCCTTCCCTTTTTTGATTTTTGGTTAGTGATTCCTGACTGAAAAGTGAAAACTATCAACATGCTCTATGGCCAAGATAACACAAAAATAAGAAAAACCAATGTATGAAACAATTGAGATATTTATAGATTATTATGCAGTATTGATCGAATGTCATCACAAAAAAACACACTTCTTAAAAAATGGAACCAATTGGTTTTAATAAGAATAGAGCAGCTAAACAACTAAATCATTCTTCACAATTCCAAAAACAATTAAACTTAAGCCCATACTTCAAATATAAATTCCAAAAAATGTAAATTACCTTGTGAAAAATATCCTTTGTCCATCTCACAACCACTTAAATAATCTGAAAATATCATCAATAGAAAAACATAGATATGCTTAGAGATAGCCTGTCATCTATAAATCTGTCGAAAACAATAGGTTCATAGCTAGATTAAAAGAGCTGCAATTCAGATTTCTTGGAAGAAGCCATATTATAAATAAATGAAAGAGAAAAAAAATTGAAGCTAAAACCAAAAATATAAATATTGAGTAGAAAAAGGAGTGAGTTCTACAAAGACATTTAAAACTCAAACCAGAAAAAGGTAACTTTCAATACGAAATCAAAGATATCACACCAAAATGTATTCTCAACTTTGGAAATAATATAATTAAGTGTTACAACTGACAATCATAAATAGTATTACCATGTTAATGCAGACAAAATCCATATGCGAAAATTGTGATTGCAGAGCAACTGTGTCAGATTGTCAAAAAACTTACATCTGTGCATCTAAATAGTTTCTTCTTGGAACATATAAAATGAACGAAGCCCTCATTAACTGGCATATGTTATGTTGAATATAATAATCGTGTTGGAACTTAATTGATAATGACACATACACAAACTTAGATTTTTTTAGAGGACTTACACAAACTTAGATAGTCATTCATAGAGAAAGGGAGAGAGAACAACTAGAATAAACTTTGTATTATTGATTGTTATGATATAATTACAATTTGTGTTACACTTTACATCTATTTAATTTATAGGACCGACTACACTAGTTAGTTAACACTTAATTAACTTTTCTAACTACTCTTAACCACCACAAGTAACAATGAAACTAAACATATTTCTTCAATGCAAACAAGGTCATCTTGCATGTTTTCTACATGTTTCCTTCTAGAGTATACATCCAAACACATTTAATCTCTCTTTCTACATTTTCCAATTCCACGTAAACAATAAAAATTAAAATTGTTTTAGTTGATAAGTTAAAACAAACAAAAGTACAACAACTGGAGTAGTTGGGTTGGGCTCAATGCAAAGGAGGGCAACACCAATAAATGGGGATCAACATCTAAAGAACTCATCACCATAACTCACTTCCTTTTCTGGAATCATGAACACATATGGTTTCATTCCATTCATTCATTAACTCACTCATATTCTAAAGTGCATAAACCACAACCCTCACACAAAACACAAATATCATTGTGCCACTCTTTCAACCTCTCCGTAGTCATTAACCTCACGGCACATAACAAAAAAACATATCAAGTGAGAAAGAGGTGTTCATTTTATATGACAATTTTCCTTCTAAAAGGTAATCAACACAAATTTTAAATCAAAAACGAAAATCAATTTACCTATAACAATTAAAATTACGATTAAACACAAAGTTGATAATTACAATTAAAATTTACCTAGAACAATTCAAAATCAAAAACGAAAATAAAAAACAATTAAACAATTGAAAAACAGAGATTAGAGGATTTACCTAGAAAATACGATTTCGCGGCGGCGACTACGGAACACGGTTTCACGACAACTGTGCGATAGCTGCTGAGAAACAATTCCAAAACGAAAATCAAAACAAAAAAACATGGATTAAAAAAAAAACACGGCAACTATGCGATAGTTACCTTTTTGAGGTAGAATTTGAGACGGACTGTGAAGATGCAGCTAGACAGCGATGGAGAGAGACAGAGATAGTGTTGCTTGGTGGTGATGTCACGGTGGTGTTTCACGGTGGTGTTTTGCGACGGTGTTTCACGGTGGTGTTGGGGTTTGAGTTTGGTGTTTCACGATGGTTTGGTATTTCACGGTTGTGGTGGTGAATGGAAGGGGTTTTTTGATTGAGAATGGAAAGAAAAACAAAGAATGGAGGATTGAGAATAAACGGGGAAGAAGGAAGGGTTAGGAAGAAATGCAGAAGAAGAAACGCAGAAGAAGAAAAACAAAGATTCACGAAGGGTCACAAAGGGAAAAGTGAAAGTGAAGATTCACTTAGGAGAGAGAAAATGTAAAATGAAATATTTTTAGAGGGCACTTTAGCGCTTTTCAATTGGTTTGACACTTTGAATTTTGGCTTACTTAGTTTTTAAATGGGGTCAAACAATTTAATATCATTAGAAGTTAAAAACTTTCCTTACATCCAGCTTTTTAAATCATGTGGATAACTACCCACTTAAAATCCTTGATTTAATAAGTGTTTTTTGCACTAGTGTAGCCCTGCACAACAAGTCTGGTCTTGTTTCTGATTACTTCTCCTTCTTCAATAATCTTATTTCTGAACACCCATTTAGTTCCAATGATGTTCTTGTGTTCAGGCTTAGCTACTAGATCCCACGCTTCATTCCTTTTGAATTGATTAAGTTCATCTTGCATTGCCAGAATCCATCCTTCATCTCCAAGAGCTTCTTCAACAGAGGTTGGTTCAATAACAGATAATAATTCCAAAGCAGACTCTTCTTGTCTGAAATACGATCTAGTTCTTATGGGACTATCTTTATTGCCAATAATCTGATCCTTAGGATGTGAAGACTTGTATTTGAATGAATGTTTGGATTGACTAGCTTGCTGAGAACCATCTTGAGCTTCACCATCAGCATCATCATCTTCAGACCCTCACTCATTATCAAGATCTTCCCAGGTAGCCATCAGACTTTTCTTGATTTGCTTCTTAAACTTGCTTGACTTAAAGGTTGACCTCTTTGATTTGGATTTCTCTTTCTGCAACTCTGGACAATCAGCAATAAAGTGCCCAGGCTTCTTGCAGTTAAAGCAACCTTTCTGTTCCTCCTTTTTGAAACCCTTCCCACTGCTCTTGCTCAGAAACCTCTTGTTCTTTTTAGCAAGGTATTTCATTCTGCTTGAAAGCATAGACATTTCTTTTGCAACATCAGGATCTTCCTCAGAGCTTTCAGAAGCAGAAGATTCATTTTCAGACTCTTCAACCTTGAGAGCTTTTGAGGATCTTCCCTTTGACTGTAAAGCAATGGTTTTAGACTTTCTTGCAGATTCATGTTCATTGAGACTCAACTCATGAACTTTGAGAGAGCTTACAAGATCTTCAACACTTAAAGTGTTTAAATCCTTAGCTTCCTCAATTGCAGTAACCTTTGGTCTCCATCTAGAGGGTAAGCTCCTTAGGATCTTGCTAACATGGTCAGAAGCTATGTAACTCTTCTTTAGTATCTGAAGTCCAGATACTAGAGTTTAAAATCTTGAGTACATCTGCTCAATACTTTCATCCTCTTTCATCTTGAATAATTCATACTGATGAACTAATAGAAAAGCTTTAGCTTCCCTGACCTTTTTGCTCCCTTCATAGTTTGCACAAAGAGAAGCAAACATGGCTCTAGCAGTAGATTTGTCACTCATCTTCATGTATTCAGATTTAGGAATAGCAGTGACAAGAGCTCCTCTGATGATATGATGTTTCTTGTAGATCTTCTTTTGATGAGCAGTGTGAAGTTTACGGTCAATGGTAGCACCTTCGTCATCAAGTTGTAAGTCACCAACACCATCTTCAAGTATGTCCCAGAGTTCTTCATCAAGACCCATGACATAGCTGTAGAACTTGGTTTTCCACCAAGAAAATTCTTCAGGATCACCATTGAACTTTGGAATTTTTCCATAATCAGCTTTCTTACTGCTGTTATTGGATCCATAGTCATATGGTATAGCAGCACCAGAAGAAGAAGGTTCACTGGAAGACATGTTTTTCTTTGGATTTTTTCTGTCACACGGTTAAGTGCTATGACAATAGAGTCGGAGCTCTGATACCAACTGAAGGTGAGAAAAACACAAGAAGGGGGGGTTGAATTGTGTTTACTTTTCGCAACTGTTGAAGAGTAAGAATCTGATTCTGCAGGATCAGAGTCTGAATGGATTTAAAATTTGATGGGAGATCAGATTATGTTGCAGCGGAAATAAACAAGAGATAGAGAGAAGAGAGAACACAAGTAATTATACAGGTTCCTTCCACAAACCGGAAGTAGTCCTGTCCCCCTTGCACTTCCAAGGAGAGTTTCACTAAAATGTAATATCAATTACAAGTTGCTCAAACACACGGTAAGAGACTTCCAATGCTCAAGCACGCAGGCGAGAGACTTCCAATGCTCAAGCACGCAGACAAGAGACTTCCAATGCTCAAACACGCATGAAAGAGACTTCCAATGCTCAAAGACACAACTAAGAGACTTCTTTGCTCAAGGACACAGACAAGAGACTTTTGACACAATTTACAGAAAATTGAATAGAGTTGAAACACTTGATAAACAATCAAATGTGTTCCAATTACAAAACAAAGACAAACTCTGTTTTTCTGATAAATTTAGAGATTCTAGAATACACAGTTTGTAAGAATAATCTAAGTTGATATGTTTCTGGTTTGACTCAGTAAGAATACAATAGCTTAACAGCGTAGTTCTTCAGTTATAGAGTCCCCCCATTCTTCAAGTTTTCTATCCTTTATATAGGCGTTGGAGAGAGACGTTGAGACAATCCAGCACATCAAGTGAATTCTGGAAGCTTGATCAATAGCTGTTGATTTGTTGCTTGATATGGTAATAGTCTTTCAAATGCATATTTTGAATTCCATTCCTTTTAAAGCTTAATATCGGTAGACACAGTTGCCAAACTGTACGAGGTAGTGGAGTAGTGGAAACAGAGTTCGTACACACGTACTCTGTACTATACTGCATTCTCTGTCGTTGAGCATCCCACGCTTAAGTTGACTTTGAAGCTAGCCGTTACTCCAAATGAGAGTTTCTTGTGCATCGTAATGCCTTTAGAAAACCTTCTAAGCAGATCTTCAGATTGCAGGCTTCAGACTCACTGCAACACTTCAGCTTCTGAGGATCTTCAGACTCTCTTGATCTTCAGGTTCTGATAGTCTTCAGACTCTCTTGAACTTCAGATTCTGGTAGTCTTCAGACTCTCTTGAAACAGCTTCTGATGATTCTTCAAACTCATCAGATAATCACAAGCAATGAGCTTCTCTTGGTCTTGCTCTCAAAATGTTCAAACAGAATACTTTGTAAGATACAAATCTTGATTAATATCCTGCATACTTAAACAAATATTAGCATATCCAATTGATAATTTTTAATACCTTGTTATCATCAAAACTCAAAACGTGGTATTGCTGAACACCTTTGTTCCAACAAGCCATGTTTAGATCGGTATAATCCACACACATTCGCCACTTGCCGTTTGATTTCTTTACCAGCACAGTGTTTGCCAACCATGTTGGATATTGGATTTCGCTTATAAAACGGGAGTCTACTAGCTTACCAACCTCTTCGTCCACTGCTTTACACCTTTCTTCACACAACTTTCTCTTCCGTTGTACGACTGGTTTCACGTTTGGGTTGACGGAGAGATGATGACAAGCTATCTTTGGGTCTATCCCAGGCATCTCTGAAGGTTTCCAGGCGAACAAATCAAGATTCTTTTGCAGAAGTGCGATGAGGGCGCCTTCCTCCATTGGATCTAGAGCTGTTCTAATTTTGGTCTTCTAATGATCCACTGGGCCAATAGATATTTCCTTCAAGTCTTCGGTTGGTTCTAGGCGTGGTTACTGACAATCTTCTCTTGGGTCAAGGTCTATCACGTTTACGGTGTGATCCTTGTTAACAACTTCATCTTTTTTCTTCTTTTGTAGCCGGAGGCTGCTGTGATAACATCCTTCCCATTATTTAGGGGATATTTCATTACCAGGAACTTTGTAGATAACAATCCTCCCAACAGGTTAAAACTAGATCGCCCTATGATTATATTGTAAGAGTTAGGGGCGTTGATTACCAGATACCTGACTCGAATCGTTTTTGCTGAAGAATCGTATCCGAAGGTCGTCTTTAGAGTGATGTAACCTCGTACGTGTACCTGCTCACCTATGAATCCCGCCAAGATTCCTCTGAAAGGTTGTAACTGTTGAGGATCTAGGCCCATTCTTTCAAATGTCTCATAATACAGAATATCAGTTGAACTCCCTGTGTCTACGAAAACTTTTTTAACGTCCCACTTGAATATCTGGACAGTAATAACCATGGGGTCATCGTCGTGAGGGACGACGCCCTGGAAATCTTTGGGTGACTAGAACCTATAGGGTCACACACAAAGAACAGTCAAAAGAGAAATATATAAGTATGACTTATATAAGGGGTGCGTTTAGTAAATAACGCTAATTAGTTAGCAAAATTACTAAACTCGTTATTGGTCTTACAGAAGCCCAATAGTGACTTCTAAACTTGCAGAGCACACTAAGAGTTCTATAAATAGAAGCCTAGTGCTGAAGTTTGAGGTTGCACGTTTTGAAACCCTTAACTCTTTGAAACTTCTAATTCATTGGCTAGCACCGAGTTTTGGAGGAGCACTGTTCGTGTGGACTTGCTAGAGGCTTTGCTGCTTGTTGCTTGCTTTGCTGTGATCGTGCTTCCAGTTTCCAGCTTTCAGATTTCACACTTCGAGGTAACAATCGAATCACTGATTCATGTGTAATTCGTAATGATCCAAGGAAAGAAAATCGAATTTTTTTATCCGCTGCTTATTCTGTTTATGAATCGATTTTCCTTCACTCAGTGTGTCCTTGACGGACGTTGAAAAGGCTGATGGCGGAGACCTTTCGGTGGCGACTTGCTGCGAATTGTTGAGTAAGCTTCCTGGTCATGTCTGGGTAACTCATGATCGAGAAGCGAGGGAGGTTCATATACCAACGCAAAGCTGCGTCGGTTAGGGTTCCTGCGAAGAGTTTTCACTTGAGAGTCAGGCGCGCCCACAACGGCCATACGAGTGTTGAACGCCGTTATGTGCTCCACCGGGTCGCTCTTCCCATCAAAAGATGAAAGATGGGGAGATTTGAAGTGTTCTGGTACTCGAGCGTTCCATATCTATACTGAAAGGGGATGTGGTTCTAGGTTCTCCATCTCACCATGCTGGGACTCGTCTCGCTCCTCTTTTTGTTTCTGCTAAACGGTCTCTACCGAGGCGCGCAGAACCTCGTTCTGCTCTCGTAGGAGAGCCATGTCAGTTCTCAGGGTCTTGAAATCCTCCGGGGTGGCCATGAGGAAGGCGGCGGCTACTCTTGGACCTGAGAAGTTTTGAGTGCTGGACTTTCTGAACCACAGGGGTGTGATTCGGAAAGCTGATGAGGGTTCCTGAACCACGGTTGTGATTCAGGAAGGTGGTCTAGGTTAGTTTTACCTTTTCCCACAGACGACGCCAACTGTACTTGCAAAAAGTACGAGTAGTGAATAACTAGGGTTTTCTCTGTCTATTAGGGTTTAGACTGATTATTGGATGCCTTGAGAATGCTCTCAAGGGTTGTATTTATAACCTGCTGTGGGCTTGGGTTTTGGTGGCTTGGTCTCCAAGCCACGGGGGTATTTTAGTATATTTGGCGGGTTTTAGATGTTTCTAGAAGCTACCTGAGGCGGCGCCCTGGGAAGGACGTGTAACACCCCGTTTTCCCAAAGTAAAAATTTCATAATTAAATCAGAGTATCACATAAAACGGAATGCTACATTTCTTAAATTCTCAAAAATGGAATAAATAATAATTTATTCTAGTCAAAATTATTCAAACATCGCAGCGGATAAAATTCAATGTTAACAAATAGTTTTGGCACGCAGGCCTCATCAAAACATCTCAACATAAATCATAGTCAATACGTAAGGAATAGAAAATAGCTATAAAAGTTCCCATCCCGTTACGTATCAGAGCACCTAAGGACACAGTGGGGGTAGCCACTCACAACAGCAAACAGCAGCTAAGCTTAATCACATGCAAGTTACCCATAGGAGAGACAACATTTCCAAGCAGAAGGGGTGAGATTCACAAAAAAAAACATTAAACATATAATTCAACAATTATATTTAACAGCATAACCTCATCATCATATATCATAACAACAGTCAAGTAACATCCTAATCAACATCATAATTCAACATAATAGTTCAACTTTATAGTTTGACTCGACAATGCAACTTCGACTCGACTTATGCAACTTAGACATCTTAATCATGCATGTGGTACCATATTGAGTATAAATATACTCCTACGGCATAAGCCCTCGTCGCTATTGAGCATAAAAATACTCTTAGAGCATATGCTCTCGTCGCTATTGAGCAAAAGCTCCTAGGGCATGAGCCGTCGTCTCTGGATGAATATGCATGGAATCAACTTATTACATCTTAGACATCTCAAAATAAACTCCAATAATTTGGATTACAACATCATAAATCTTATAATAACACGTGCAGCTTTTAATCAATAACAAATGACAGCATGGCAGAACATCAAGCATCTCAAGATATAATAATATCATAAACATTCACATAATTCACCTCTTATAGTTCAAAAGAAAGCATACACAATTGTATATGTCACTATTAACAAAATCAAACATTAATTAATCGTTTCAGCAGTCATTTTTAATAATGCAGTAACGCTTATCTCTAATCCAGGGGTAGTCTCATAACTAATCGTGCGACAAGAGTCGCATTATTCTAAAAGGTAGTCTGATACAGAACTACTCGCTATGGTGAGTGGGATCTCTCACCTCGCGAACCATTAGGGGTTACTTGCTACGGCGAGTTGAACTGCTCGCCATGTGAGCCATCGCAGGTAGCTCGCTATGGCGAGTTGGGTTGCTCGCCTCGCGAGACTTCTAGGGTCTGCTCGCCTCGCGATACTTCCAGGGTCTGCTCGCTTCGCGAGCCTTCTAGGGGTTGCTTGCTATGGCGAGCTGTGTGGCTCGCCTCGCGAGCTGATGAATACTCGCCGTGGCGAGCTGGCTGCTCGCTGTGGCGAGCGACGACAGAACTGTTACGGGTTTGCGACAATTTTCGCCAAAAACACCAAATTTCATCATGTTAATCTCTAAATTCGCCTAGGGTGATGTATAAAGGTTACCCTATGATCTGTAAACATTTTTCTACAACATTGGTACAATTTTTCGTCATCCAAACCTCAATTCCTCACTTTTGACCTAATTCTCAAATCCCCAATTCTCATGAATAAAACCTAGAATTTGTTAACTTATAATCATGAATTACATGTTCAAATGAAATTGTAATGATAGGCCCACCCTTACTTTAAGAAAATTGAGCAGCAGCCTCTCCGGTTCTTCTCTTCTAATTTCTCCTTTTTTCTCCCAAAACTCTGAATTGTACGTTCTGACAGTTTCTAACCTAGGTTTTCCCTTTTAAATCACTTTTTGTTTTATTTTATCTTATTTCCTCACAACTCTATCTAATTCTAAAAACAACCCAACAACTTATTATTTGTTTTATTTTCAAATCTTATTTTATTAAACAATAAAATAAGTCTCAACCTTCATAAAATCACATAAATCACATAATATCTTATATATCACTTAATTCACACAAAATCATATAAATATTATCTATACTATATAAAATAATTTAAATAATTAAAACGGGCGTTACAACTCTCCCCAACTTATAAGATTTTCGTCCTCGAAAATTTACCTTAAGCAAACAACTCTGGATAAGACTCCAGCATCTTACTCTCTAGCTCCCTCATCAGGCTTTCACCAGTTGCTCCGTCCCAAACAACTTTCACAAGAGGTTTCTCCTTGCCTCTTAACCTCTTCACTTCACGGCCTTCGATCCTCACTGGTAAGGTCTCAACCGTCAGGTTATCTCTAACTTGCACACCATCCCTTTGAATCACATGGGATGAATCTGGAACATACTTCCGAAGTTGCGACACGTGAAACACATCATGCAAATTCGAAAGGTGCGGCGGTAAACCTACTCAATACGCCACCGTCCCAATTCTCTCTGATATTTGATACGGACCAATAAACTTCGGGGTTAACTTCTTCGACTTCAATGCACGACCCACACCGGTCATGGGGGTAACTCTTAGGAATACGTGATCTCCCTCTTGGAACTCAAGGTCTTTCCTACGCTTATCATGATAACTCTTTTGCCGACTCTGCGACGCTTTCATCTTTTCTTGGATCATTTTTACCTTCTCTGTAGTTTGTTGAACAATTTCTGGTCCTAAAACCACATTCTCACCTAACTCAAACCAACACAACGGAATTCTACATCTCCGACCATATAAAGCCTCGAAAGGTCCATTCTGGTACTAGAATGATAACTGTTATTGTACGTGAACTCTATAAACAGAAGATGACCATCCCAAATTCCTCCTTTCTCAAGTACACAAACTCTCAACAAATCTTCCAACGACTGAATCGTCCTTTCCGACTGACCATCTGTCTGCGGGTGATATGTCGAACTCAACTTCAACTTAGAACCTAAAGCCTCTTGCAAACTCCTCCAGAATCTAGAAGTAAACCTCGGGTCTCTGTCTGATACGATGCTCAAAGGAACACCATGCAGCTTCACTATTTCTCGAATATAAATCTCTACCAACTGAGCTATAGGAAAACTGATGTTAATCCGAATAAAATGAGCCGACTTCGTCAGTCTATCAACAATCACCCAAATGGTGTCATTCCCCTTAGGCGTATTCGGGAAACTCGTCACAAAATCCATGGATATACTATCCCATTTCCACTCTGGCACATCTAAAGGTATCATCATTCCAGCCGGTTTCTGATGTTCCACTTTCGACTTCTGACAAACCAAACACGAATACACAAATTGTGCCACATCACGTTTCAATCCAGACCACCAAAACAACTTCTTCAAATCATGATACATTTTCGTAGCTCCCAGGTGAATACTCAAGCTACTTCTATGACTCTCAAGAATCATTTTCTTCATCTCGTCATCATCTGGAATGCAAATTATACTCAAGTCCACAAACTTAACATTTAATTTCTGCGCTTCTTTAATACTTTTCAAGAATTCATTATCAATCTTCAGCATTCCCAACTTTACACTTTGAGGTGACCATTCACATACTAAACTCAAATCTCTAAACTGTTCCAGCAACTCAAACTCTTTAGCCATCATAGCGGACATATGCAAAGTCTTCCTACTTAAGGCATCTGCAACAACGTTAGCTTTACCCGGATGATAATTCAAACCAAAGTCATAATCTTTCAACAACTAAAGCCACCTTCGTTGTCTCATATTCAATTTCTTCTGATCAAACAAATACTTCAAGCTCTTGTGATCACTGAACACTTCAAATCTCGAACCATACAAGTAATGTCTCCAAATCTTAAGCACAAATACCACTGCAGCTAATTCAAGATCGTGAGTAGGGTAATTTCGTTCATGGATTCTCAACTGTCTTGATGCATAAGCAACCACTTTACCATCTTTCATAAGCACAACACCTAAACCCAACTTGGACGCATCACAATACACCACGAAAGGTTCATCGGACTTAGGCAAAATCAAAACTGGAGCCGTCGTCAGACGCTTCTTCAATTCATTAAAACTATTCTCACAACGAACATCCCACACAAATGCTTTACCTTTGCAGGTCAACTGCGTTAACGGAAGTGCCAACTTCGAAAATCCTTCTATAAATCTTCTGTAGTACCCAGCTAATCCCAAAAAGCTTCTAATCTCTGTAACTGACTTAGGAGTCTCCCATTGCGATAGTGCTTCAACTTTAGACGGATCAACTGCAATACCATTACCAGAAATAACATGTCCAAGAAAACTTACCTCATTCAACCAGAATTCGCACTTCGACAATTTAGCATGAAGCTTCTTCTCCTTCAACACTTGCAAGACTATCTACAAATATTCAGCATGCTCTTCTTCAGACTTGGAGTAAATCAATATATCATCGATGAATGCTACCACGAAACGATCCAAAAATGCATGGAAGATGCGATTCATATATTCCATAAACAAACCAGGTGCGTTCGTAACACTGAAAGGCATCACTTTATACTCATAGTGTCCATAACGTGTCCTAAAAGCCGTCTTCTGCATATCTTCGTCCTTCACTTTAATCTGGTGATAACCCGACCTCAAATCAATCTTGCTAAACACTCGTGCACCCACTAACTGGTCCATCAAATCGGCAATTCTTGGAAGTGGATACCTATTCTTTATAGTTACTTTATTCAGCTGTCGGTAATCAATACACAACCTCATACTACCGTATTTCTTCTTTACTAGTAGTACTGGCGCTCCCCAAGGAGAAACACTTGGTCTAACAAACTTCTTGTCAAGTAACTCTTCTAACTGCTTCTTCAACTCAGCCAACTCGGAAGCTGACATGCGATAAGGTATCATAGACACAGGCTTCGTTCCCGGAATAAGATCAATCGAAAATTCAACTTCTCTTTCTGGAGGCACATCAGGAATTTCATCGGGAAAGACTTCTGGAAAATCGCATACCACTTTCTGCTTATCAATCAACGTTAGGTTCTCTATAGATAAATATGCCATCTAAGAAAACATCAACATTCCTTCACGTTCTAACTGCTTCAGCTATTTAGTAGATAAAAACTCTGCTCCACTTTCTTCCTCGTTAGAAGAGAAATACACCGACTTGCGAAAACAATTAATATGTACATGATTGTACTCTAACCAATTCATACCCAGAATCACATCCATACCACTCAAGGGTAGACAAACCAAATCAATTTCAAAATCACGATCATACATCGACAAAGGACATCTTAAACACACAAGAGAAGTGGTCACCGAACCCTTAGCTGGAGTTTCGACAACCATTTCCCCATTCATATTAGACATAGTAAGACCCAACTTACCAGCACAATCAATGGCAATAAAACAATGTGTAGCACCAGTGTCAATAATAGCAATTAAAGGAGTACTATCAAAATAACAAGTACCTCTGATCAAACGATCCTCATTCTCTGTCTATGTGCCAGTCAAAGCGAAAACTCTTCCCGTAGTCTGAGCCTTCTTAGGCTTCTTGCATTGCGAAGCAATATGACCTTCTTCATTACAGTTATAACACACAACATCATCATATTTGCATGCCGAAGTAGCATGTCCTTTCTTACCACAACGGTAGCACCGCTTCACATCTCCAGTACAAGCATTACTCTTGTGGCCTTTTTCACCACAGTTATAGCAGACAATCTCAGCAAGAGCATCTTTCTTCTGGGGTCTCCTCTCATCATTAACTCTTTGCTTGCCCTTATCAACCGGGGCACTATAGGGCTTAGGATGACTCTGCTGTCCTTTACTCTTTCTCTCATTCACTACCTTGTAGTGAGCTTTAGTGTCCTCCTCATAAATCCTGCAGCTGCTCACTAGCTCGGAAAAGTTACGAATCTTCTGGTAACCAATTGCCCTTTTGATATCAGCACGCAAGCCATTCTCGAACTTGATGCACTTGGAAAACTCGGCAGTCTCAGCAGTATAGTGTGGATAGAACTTAGCCAACTCCACAAACTTGGCAGCATACTCAGTCCCTCCTAAACACAGCCCAAGTAACAACAGCACCTCCATTCTCTAAGACGGGTTGGACACTCACCCACCAGTCGTCAGCTTTTTCTGCCAGCATGTGCGTACCAAAGCGCACCATCTGGATGTCCGTACACTGCATGACCCGGAAAATCTTTTCGACCTCCTTAAGCCACGTTTGAGCTCCGTCAGGGTCATATCTCCCTTTGAAAGTAGGTGGATGGTTCCTCAGAAAGGTCTCCAACATCCTCACTCCATCGTTTCCACCAGCATTCTGTTGTTGGCCCACCACTTGAGCCATCGCTTGTAACGCAGCATCAAGAGCAACATCATTTCTTCCAGCCATCTTAGTTCACTACATAACGAGAACAGGTTAGAGAAATTCAAACAAAATTAAACTAACACTCGACACGGACGACTCGATCTACTACTTGGCCGGACGGACCGACCTGCATTGATACCAATTGTAACACCCCGTTTTCCCAAAGTAAAAATTTCATAATTAAATCAGAGTATCACATAATATGGAATGCTACATTTCTTAAATTCTCAAAAATGGAATAAATAATAATTTATTCTAGTCAAAATTATTCAAACATCGCAGCGGATAAAATTCAATGTTAAAAAATAGTTTTGGCACGCAGGCCTCATCAAAACATCTTAACATAAATCATAGTCAATACGTAAGGAATAGAAAATAGCTATAAAAGTTCCCATCCCATTACGTATCAGAGCACCTAAGGACACAGTGGGGGTAACCACTCACAACAGCAAACAACAGCTAAGCTTAATCACCTGCAAGTTGTAACATCCCAAATTTCCAACATAAAAATTCATACATAATTATCAGAGTATAACACAAATGGGATGTCACACATCATAAAAATCCTTAAAATAAAAAGAATAATAATTCTTTATCCTTCAAAATTCATTAACATAAATCTTTTCAAAAACTTTGCAGCGGATTTAATTCAACAACTTTTAAAGTCTTGGCACGGAGGCCTCATCATAAATGTCTAAGGAGAAATCTTAAAACACCTCTTAGTTCAAGTCCAACTACATAATCATAATTCTCATAAAAACAACACGTAAAGGAATAGAAAATGACAACAAGGTTCCCATCCCGTTACGTATCAGAGCACCTAAGACACACGCGAGAGATACCTCACACAACGAACCTATGCTTGGTCACCTGCACTTGCCCACAAGGCGGCAATTCCAACAGAAGGGGTGAGATTTCACAAACAATAATAATGAGCATATAATTCATCAAATGCATTTAACAGCATAGACATCATCAATTAATAATAATAATTCTTCATATAGTACTTCTTTAACAACTCATAAGCAACATCATGTAATCATCATAACAACATCAATTAGTAATACAAATAACCACGTAGTTCATCTTTAATAATACTTCATATAACAATATAAACAACATAAACAACAATCAACTTCAAATCATCTTTAAAGATACTTCACATAAACAACATAAACAACAACATATAACTCTTCATTAACGATTCATTGATAATTATCAACTCGACAACTTAGACAACTTGACAACTTTAGACAACTCGGCAACTTCGACATCGACTACGCAACTTCAACTCGACAATGCAACTTAGACATCTTATTCATGCATGTGGTACCAATCCAGGGCATCAAGCCCTCAACGTAATAAGTATTAATATACTTCCAGGGCGTCAAGCCCTCATCGCAAATTAGCTAAAGCTCCAGGGCATCAAGCCCTCAACGTGTAGAGTAAAAACTCACAGGGCATCAAGCACTCAACTTAGTTGAGCAAAAGCTCCAGGGCATAAGCCCTCAACTTTAAGAGCAAAAGCTCACAGGGCATAAGCCCTCAACTTAAATGAGTATGCATGGACTCAACAACTTACAACATAGACAACGTCAACAACTTATAAGACTCCAATACTTTGGAACAACCACTTACAACTCAGACAACTTAGACCAACACTTGCAACTTTAACGACATTGACGACAACAGTGGCAATGACAACGACAACGACTTCGCATCATAATATCATAATTCATCAGTCATAAACAATATCATATAACATCCTATTAACAACAACAATTCATCAATTATGAACAACATCATGAAACAACATATTCATCAACATATACACTCATATAATAATTCATCAACCATGAACAACATCATATTCATCAACATACACATTCTTATAATAATCCATTAATCATGGAAAAACATCATATATTATCATCAACATATACATTCATATAATAATTCACTAAAGCCTCTTTGGAGTATTTTCATCATAACTCAAAAACAAAAACTCATTTTCAAGTCAAACCAAAGCCAACGGACAGCTAACACAATTATCTACAACTTTCATGTTTACACCAAAGGCCAATTCTGTACCAATCAATATCCGTTTTCATTTCAAATTCTATGGCGAGCGGGATCTCTCGCCTCGCGAACCATCAGGGGTTCCTCGTTACGGCGAGTTGAACTGCTCGCCTTGCGAGCCATCACAGGTAGCTCGCTATGGCAAGTTGTGCTGCTCGCTTCGCGAGCCTTCTCAAGGGTTGCTCGCTATGGCGAGTGGATTGCTCGCCTCTCGAGACTTCTAGGGTCTGCTCGCTATGGCGAGTGGGTTTCTCGCTTCGCGAGCCTTCTAGGGGTTGCTCGCTATGGCGAGCTGTGTGGCTCGCCTCGGAGCTGATGAATACTCGCCGTGGCGAGCTGGCTGCTCGCTGTGGCGAGCGACGACATAACTGTTACGGGTTTGCGACAATTTTCGCCAAAAACTCCAAATTTCATCATGTTAATCTCTAAATTCGCCTAGGGTGATGTATAAAGGTTACCCTATGATCTGTAAACATTTTTCTACAACATTGGTACAGTTTTTCGTCATCCAAACCTCAATTCCTCACTTTTGACCTAATTCTCAAATCCCCAATTCTCATGAATAAAACCGAGAATTTGTTAACTTATAATCATGAATTACACGTTCTAATGAAATTGTAATGATAGGCTCACCCTTACTTTAAGAAAATTGAGCAGCAGCCTCTCCGGTTCTTCTCTTCTGTTTTCTCCCTTTTTCTCCCAAAACTCTGAATTGTACGTTCTGACAGTTTCTAACCTAGGTTTTCCCTTTTAAATCACTTTTTGTTTTATTTTATCTTATTTCCTCACAACTCTATCTAATTCTAAAACCAACCCCACAACTTATTATTTGTTTTATTTTCAAATCTTATTTTATTAAACAATAAAATAAGTCTCAACCTTCATAAAATCACATAAATCACATAATATCTTATACATCACTTAATTCACACAAAATCATATAAATATTATTTATACTATATAAAATAATTTAAATAATTAAAACGGGCGTTACAGATAGTATGTCTATGGATTTTGTTGGAGCTTTACCGAAGACCGCTAAGGGTTTTGATTCGATTTGGGTAATCGTCGATCGTTTGACGAAGTCGTCACATTTCATTCCTATCAAGACCGGTATGTCTGTGGCGAAGTTGGCTGAGATCTACATTGAGCAGGTTGTGAAGCTGCATGGAATTCCTTTTAGTATTGTGTCGGATCGGGATCCGAGGTTTACTTCTAAGTTTTGGGAGAAAAATTAAGCTGGGAGTCTTTTGTTAAATTTATTAAATTTGTTGTGATATATGCTGATATATGTTGATATATCTTGATTTTAGTATTTGTTGGTAGTAGATGTTGTTTGTTATATTTGGCAGAAAAATATAATAAGATTTGTCTAAGAAAAATAAAAATAACAACTTAATTAAGGTTAGTTTGGTAATTAGAGGAATTTGCTAGAATGGGCTATAAATAGGAAGTGAACACTAAGGAATTAGGGTTAGAAACCAGTGGAGCAGCTTTTGGGAAAAAACAGAGAGAACGTGAAACATACTGCTTTTGGGAGAAACTTGTAGAGTTCTGTAAAATCCAAGGTAAGGGTGAGACTAGCTTTCTTTAATGATTAGTATATGAATTCTGAAAATTGAATTGATCATGTTGTTGTTAGTAATGATGTTGAAGGAATTAGAATTGAATTAAATTAGGTCCCTAAAAACCTAGGTAATTAGTGAAATGATGTAGAAACTGTTGTATAAGTTGTAATTAACCAGTAGATGATGTCCTTTATCATTTTTGGGAAGTTTGGGTGTCAAATTTGGGTTTTTGGGTCAAAATTCGTGTTGCTGTGCGTGCTGTTCGTTCCCCTGTTCGTCGACGCTCGCCAGAGCGAGCGATTACCCTCGCCTCGCGAGCTGTAGATGACTCGCCATGGCGAGCTCCTTAGGTCGCCTCGCGAGTGACCCCAGTTGTCACTCACCACAGCGAGTACTTTGCTCGCAACGGCGAGCACATGGCAGAGAGTCACTGACTCCTCGCCACGACGAGTAACCCAACTCGCCACAGCGAGTTAGCCTGTAGATGTCTCGATTGTGAGTAGTTGAACATGGTTCTAGTTTTGAGTTGGACTTAGGTTTAATTATGAAGTAGCTGTTGATAAAGTAGTGTATTCTAGTAGCTGTAGTTGACATGAAAAACCTTTCGTGGATGTTTGATTATGTGCATTATATGCTAAATTGTTGCATGTTGTTCAAGTTGTATTGTTGCATGTTGTTAGGTTGTCGTGTCGCATAGCCATTGGTCTAAGTTGAGAGATTGATGCCCTGTTAAGCTGTTAAGTTGTTAAGTTGGGGGCTTGACGCCCTGTTTAATCGCATTACGACATCCTGTTGAGGGCTTGATGCTCTGTAGGTACCACATGCATAAATATATTGTATATTGTTGAGTAGTTGTTGTTGTTGCATTGTCGAGTCGTCATTGTTGCATTGTTGAATGGCCGTTGATTTGTAATTCATTAATAATTGTTTACTGAAAATCACATGAAGTTCTTATTAATTAATAAATGTTGTAGTTGTATGTTGATTAAATTCTGGTTTTTGAATTTATTGCTTATTATTAATGAATGTGAAATCTCACCCCTTCTGCTTGAAAATGTTGCTCTTCATATGAGTAACTTGCAGGTGATCCAGAATAGTGCAGATGTGAGTTGATCCTCGTGTCGTCATAAGAGTGTCGCTCTGATATGTAACAGGATGGGAAATATAATTTATTATGTTCATCTTTATTAATTACGTAACTTTTTGAAGTTGTTGTTGAACCATTTTGACTGGTATTTGATTTATGTTGATGGTGTTGAGGCTGTAACACCCCGTTCTCCCAACATTATTAATTAACAAATTAAATCAGAGTTTTCACCAAAAACGGAATGCTACATTTTCATTCAAATAAAAATCTCCAAATGGATAGATGAATAAGTATTCTCCATAAAAATAGTCAATAAGAATTAACCTTCAAAACTTCGCAGCGGAATTAATTTAAAACAGCAAAATAAGTCTTTGGCATGCAGGCCTCATCAAAATCTCATAATTCAAACAATACGTAAGGAAAGAGAAAACAATTAATAAGATTCCCATCCCGTTACGTATCAGAGCCCTAAGACACTTGAGCCGACATCTCTACTAATCTTCGTTACCTGCACTTGCCCACAAGGCGGCAATTCCAGCAGAAGGGGTGATCACACCAGATTGAATGAGTTCACTTGCCATTTTAGGGTTCTAGGTTTGATTTTGAGAAAATGAGTTTTTCAGAGACTAAAACGAAAGAGTATAGTTCAGAGAAAAATCAAATTGTGGAAAGTGAAGTGGGTTGTGTGTGATTGCTATTTATAAGAAAAGTTTAAAACGTTTGAAAAAGAGAAGGGGACAAACAAACATAAGCATTAAAGACAAGAGAGCATGCAGCCGTAAAAGTGTTGGGAAGACGCGAGGGTTACTTGTTAAACGGAATAAAATCATTGCCGTTTGAGTTTCTACCCAATACAGACAGACCACGTCTAAGAATTTAAAAAGTAACTATCAACGTAGTGGGGCAGGTGTTACTTGTAACGCCCACTTTATTTATTTAATTATTTTATTAAGGTATGTAGTATATTATTGTATATTATGTGATTTTGATGATGTTTGTGACGTATGATGACCATGTTGTGATGTGATGCTTATTTTATTGTTTAATAAAATAAGATATGTGATTTAATATATATATTTTTATATGAAAATTAAGATGTGCTATAATATCAATAATTTTGAGAGATGAGGTTGTTTTTATAATAAGATAGAGTTTTGGGGATAAGTGAGATTAGAAAGAGGTATAAAAGGAAGTTAGGTTTAGAGAAGGAGTCAAGACGTATTACAGACTTTTGCAAAAAAGGGAGTAAAGTGGCCAGAGAAGAGGGAACCCCAATTCTACAAACATACCAGGTAAGAGTGAGCCTAACTTCAATTATATACTGTAATTCAATTATCTATGATTAACCAAGGGATTGGGGAGAGTTTTGAGAGAGTTCTTAAGTTAGGGTTTAATGTATTTTTGATGAATTGATGATAGAATGATGCAATTTGATGTAGAAACGTGTTACAGAACCTAGGTTAATCACTAGGATCATAATTCTGAAAGATTAGAGCCATAGCATGAGAGGTTGGACGAGTTTTGGCGAGGATTTGAGCGAACCCGCAGCCTGTTCTGCGATAGCTCGCCGTGGCGAGCAGAACTACGCGCCGTGGCAAGCAGAACAACTTCACTCGCGAGGCGAGCAAAACCACTCGCCGTAGCGAGTAACAGAACACTACGTGGAACTCGCGAGGCGAGCAACTCAACTCGCCGTGGCGAGCGACCCTTTGATGCACGCGAGGCGTGCAGAACCACTCGCCGTAGCGAGAAGTAACGGTATGCTAGGCAGCAACTCGCGAGGCGAGCAGAACCACTCGCCATGGCGAGTAATGTGGTCTCAGACCACTATAACTTGAGCGTTGTATTTCTGTTTTGAACGAGGCTTAGAGGGTAGACCTTTGGATAGTATTAGAGATGTTTTATGACCTAAATTACAATCTGTAATGATGTTGTAAGATGATTTTAATTGTTGGCGTTAATCTATGATTTACATGCCTATTAAGTGAGTTATATGAATGATGTTCAATTGGTATTTGCGACGATGATGTTGTGCTATAAATATGTGTTATATGTGCTAAGCTGCTACCATGTATTGATATAACTGCATGTGTCGGTCAAAAAAAGTTGTAAATGACGTTAAGATGTTGTGTTAATTTAATTAAGTATAAAGAGTCGAGTTCATGCATTTGCATAATTTGAGACGGTGGAGCTTTTGCTCAAAGCGACGGTGGAGCATTTTCTCAAAGCGACGGTGAAGCTTATTTAAGCTTAAATATTGGTACCACATGCATGATGTTTAATATGTTAGAGTTGCATTTGTCGAGTCTTGTGTCTGAGACGTTATGAGATGATTGTTATGTGAAGATGTTTTAAGATGATATATTATACATAGATGTTTGAGATGTTTCCGTTATATGTGATGATTATTGTTGTTGTTGTTAAGCATAAATGTTTGAATTATATGTTAATATAATTGTTGTGAATCTCACCCCTTCTGTTGGAATTGCCGCCTTGTGGGCAAGTGCAAGTGACCAAGCTTAGGTTCGACGATGTGAGAGGTCCTTGTGGTGTCGTAGGAAATGCTCTGATACGTAACGGGATGGGGTTTTTATTGAATTCTATTCCTTTATGTATCATGTTGAACTAATGATGATGTTTACGACGTATTTTTGAATTTTGAGATGTTTGTGAGGCCTTTGTGCCAAGAATTAATTATCTTAAGGATTTTGAAATTGTGATTCCGCTGCTACGTTTTGAATTTTGATGAGGAATAAATTATTATTCATTTTGTTTAAAGATTTTATGAAATGTGACATCCTGAATATTGCGATATACTCTGATTACATATGAATTTTTAAGTTGGGATTTTCAGGGTGTTACAATTGATATCAGAGCAGGTCGGTCCGTCCGGCCAGTTAGAGAGTCGAGTGACGATGTCTTAGAGTTAGAATACTATAGTTATATTATTCTAACTTATGTTTGCTTTGTAGAGGAATAAGATGGCTGGAAGAAATGATGCTGCTCTTGCTGCTGCTTTGCAAGCAATGGCCCAAGCTGTGGGTAATCAGAACAACGCTAGTTGGAACGATGGGACGAGAATGTTGGAGACTTTCCTGAGAAACCACCCGCCTACCTTCAAAGGGCGGTATGATCCAGATGGAGCTCAGTCGTGGCTCAAGAAGGTCGAGAGGATCTTTAGGGTGATGCAGTGTGAAGACGGCCAGATGGTACGGTTTGGTACTCACATGTTAGCTGAGGAGGCTGATGACTGGTGGGTTGGTATTCGACCAATCCTTGAAGAAGGAGGTGCTGCTGTGACTTGGGCGGTGTTTAGGAGGGAATTCCTGAACCGTTACTTTCCTGAGGACGTCCGGGGAAAGAAGGAGATCGAGTTTCTTGAGCTGAAGTAGAGAATATGTCCGTGACTGAGTATGCTTCAAAGTTTGTGGAACTGGCAAAGTTCTACCCACACTATACTGCTGAGAATGCTGAGTTTTCCAAGTGTATCAAGTTTGAGAATGGCTTGCGTCCTGAGATTAAAAGGGCGATCGGTTATCAGAAGATCTGAAATTTCTCCGAGCTGGTGAGTAGTTGCAGAATTTATGAGGAGGATACCAAGGCTCACTACAAGGTAGTGAAGGACAGAAAGGCTAAGGGACAACAGAGTCGTCCTAAACCTTATGATGCTCCTAGAGATAAGGGTAAACAAAGACTTAACGATGAGAGGCGACCCCAGAAGAAGGATGCTATTACTGAGATTACCTGTTATAATTGCGGGTAGAAAGGCCATAAGAGTAGATGTGAAGAGGTGTTACCGATGCGGACAGAAAGGGCATATTACCCCAGACTGCAAGTTTGATGATGTTGTGTGTTTCAACTGTGATGAGCAGGGACATATTGGCTCGCAGTGCAAGAAGCCAAAGAAAGTTGGAACTACTGGAAGGGTTTTCGCGTTGATCGGCACTCAGACTGAGAACGAGGATCGTTTGATCAGAGGTACTTGCTATATTAATAATATACCTTTAGTTGCTATTATTGATATTGGCGCTACGCATTGTTTTGTTGCTTATGATTGTGCTGTTAAGTTGGGTCTTGTTATGTCTGATATGAATGGAGAAATGGTTGTCGAAACTCCAGCTAAGGGTTCGGTGACTACTTCTCATGTGTGTTTGAGTTGTCTGTTGTCTATGTTTGATCGTAATTTTGAGATTGATTTAATCTGTCTACCTTTGAAGGGTATGGATGTGATTCTCGGGATGAATTGGTTAGAGTACAACCGCGTGCTTATCAACTGTTTTCGCAAGACGGTGTATTTCTTGTCTGAAGAGGAAGAAAGTGGAGCAGAATTTTTATCTACCAAGCAGCTGAAACAATTAGAACGAGATGGAATTTTGATGTTTTCTCTGATGGCATCTTTATCTATTGAGAATCAAGAGAAGATTGACGAATTGCAAGTGGTGTGTGATTTCCCTGAAGTATTTCCTGATGAGATTCCTGATGTGCCTCCTGAGAGAGAAGTTGAATTTGCGATTGATCTTGTTCCTGGAACGAAGCCTGTGTCTATGACACCTTACCGTATGTCAGCTTCTGAGTTAGCTGAGTTAAAGAAGCAATTGGAGGATCTGCTTGAGAAGAAGTTTATAAGACCAAGTGTTTCACCTTGGGGAGCGCCTGTACTGTTAGTAAAGAAGAAAGATGGGAGTATGAGGTTGTGTATTGACTATCGGCAGTTGAACAAGGTAACTATAAAGAATAGGTATCCACTTCCGAGGATTGATGATTTGATGGATCAGTTAGTGGGTGCACGTGTGTTTAGCAAGATTGATTTAAGGTCGGGTTATCATCAGATAAAAGTGAAAGATGAAGATATGCAGAAGATGGCCTTTAGAACTCGATATGGTCATTATGAGTATAAAGTGATGCCTTTCAGTGTTACGAACGCGCCAGGAGTATTTATGGAGTATATGAATCAGATCTTTCAAGCATTTTTGGATCGTTTTGTGGTTGTGTTTATTGACGACATTCTGATATATTCCAAATCTGAAGAAGAACATGCTGAACATTTGAAGATTGCCTTGCAAGTATTAAAAGAAAATAAGTTGTATGCTAAACTGTCTAAGTGTGAGTTCTGGTTGAAAGAATTTAGTTTTCTTTGTCATATTATTTCTGGTGATAGGATAGCAGTTGATCCGTCTAAAGTTGAAGCAGTGTCGCAATGGGAGACTCCGAGGTCGGTTACTGAGATTAGAAGCTTTTTGGGATTGGCTGGTTATTATATAAGATTTATAGAAGGGTTTTCTAAGTTAGCACTTCCGTTAACACAATTGACGTGTAAAGGTAAATCCTTTGTGTGGGATGCTCAATGTGAGAATAGCTTCAATGAGTTGAAGAAGCGGTTGACGACAGCTCTAGTTTTAATTTTGCCAAAGCCTGAAGCACCTTTTGTGGTGTATTGTGATGCGTCTAAGTTGGGTTTAGGTGGTGTACTTATGCAAGACGGTAAAGTGGTTGCTTATGCATCCAGGCAGTTGAGGATTCATGAACGAAATTATCCTACCCATGATCTTGAGTTGGCTGCAGTGGTATTTGTGTTGAAAATTTGAAGACACTATTTGTATGGTTCGAGGTTTGATGTGTTTAGTGATCACAAGAGCTTGAAGTACCTGTTTGATCAGAAAGAGTTAAATATGAGACAGAGGAGATGGCTTGAGTTATTGAAAGATTATGATTTTGGGTTGAATTACCATCCGGGTAAGGCTAACGTAGTTGCTGATGCCTTAAGTAGGAAAACGTTACATATGTCTGCTATGATGGCGGAAGAGTTCGAACTATTGGAACAATTCAGAGATTTGAGTTTGGTTTGTGAAAGATCACATCAGAGTGTAAAGCTAGGAATGTTGAGGATTGACAATGATTTTCTGAAAAATACTAAAGAAGCGCAGAAGGAAGATGTTAAGTTTGTAGATTTGATTGTTGCGAGTAACCAAACCGCAGATGGTGACTTTAGAGTCGATAATCACGGTGTGTTGAGGTTCCGAGGTAGAATCTGTATTCCAGACAGCGATGAGATGAAGAAGGCGATCCTTGAAGAGAGCCACAGAAGTAGCTTGAGTATTCATCCAGGAGCTACGAAGATGTATCATGACTTGAAGAAGTTGTTTTGGTGGTCTGGAATGAAACGTGATGTGGCACAGTTTGTGTATTCTTGTCTAGTTTGTCAGAAATCAAAGATAGAACATCAGAAACCTGCTGGAATGATGGTACCGTTAGATGTACCAAAGTGGAAATGGGATAGCATATCCATGGATTTTGTGACGATTGCCGACTACTCCAAGAGGGAACGATGCTATTTGGGTGATTGTTGATAGGTTAACCAAGTCAGTTCATTTTCTACCGATCAATATCACTTTTCCTATGGTTTGGTTAGCAGAGATTTACATTCAAGAGATAGTAAGATTACATGGTGTTCCTTCGAGCATTGTGTCAGATAGAGATCCGAGATTTACTTCTAGATTTTGGAAAAGTTTGCAAGAAGCTTTAGGGTCTCAATTGAAGTTGAGCTCGGCGTATCATCCGCAGACAGATGGTCAATCCGAGAGGACGATTCAATCGTTGGAAGATTTGTTGAGGGTGTGTGTACTTGAACAAGGTAGAGCTTGGGATAGTCATCTTCCGTTAATAGAGTTCACTTACAATAACAGCTACCATTCTAGTATTGGAATGGCACCTTTCGAGGCTTTGTATGGAAGAAGATGTAGAACCCCGTTGTGTTGGTTTAAGTCGGGTGAAAGTGTGGTTCTAGGACCGGAGATTGTGCAACAAACCACTGAGAAGGTAAGAATGATCCAAGAGAAGATGAGAGCATCGCATAGTCGACAAAAGAGTTATCATGACAAGCGTAGGAAGGACCTAGAGTTCCAAGAGGGAGATCATGTGTTTTTACGAGTAACTCCAATGACCGGTGTAGGTCGTGCCTTGAAGTCGAAGAAGTTGACTCCAAATTTTATTGGTCCGCATCAGATATCGGAGAGGATTGAGACGGTAGCATATCGTGTTAGATTACCACCGCATCTATCGAATTTGCATGATGTTTTTCATGTGTCGCAACTAAGGAAGTACATTCCGGACCCATCTCATGTGATCCAAAGTGACGATGTACAAGTGAGAGACAACCTTACGGTTGAGACTCTACCCTTGAGGATCGATGATCGCAAGGTGAAGATTTTGAGAGGCAAGGAGATACCTCTAGTGAGAGTTGTTTGGAGTGGAGCGACCGGTGAAAGCTTAACTTGGGAGCTTGAAAGTAAGATGCTAAAGTCATATCCAGAGTTGTTTAATCGAGGTAAGATTTTCGAGGACGAAAATCCTTTAAGTGGGGGAGAGTTGTAACGCCCACTTTATTTATTTAATTTTTTTATTAAGGTATATAGTATATTATTATATATTATGTGATTTTGATGATGTTTGTGACGTATGATGACCATGTTGTGATGTGATGCTTATTTTATTGTTTAATAAAATAAGATATGTGATGTTAATATATATATTTTTATATGAAAATTAAGACGTGCTATAATAACAATAATTTTGAGAGATGGGGTTGTTTTTATAATAAGATAGAGTTGTGGGGATAAGTGAGATTAGAAAGAGGTATAAAAGGAACTTAGGTTTAGAGAAGGAGTCAGTGCGTATTACAGACTTTTGCAAAAAAGGGAGAAAAGTGGCCAGAGAAGAGGGAACCCCAATTCTGCAAACATACCAGGTAAGGGTGAGTCTAACTTCAATTATATTATAGTAATTCAATTATCTATGATTAACCAAGGGATTGGGCAGAGTTTTGAGAGAGTTCTTAAGTTAGGGTTTAATGGATTTTTGATGAATTGATGATAGAATGATGCAATTTGATGTAGAAACCTGTTACAGAACCTAGGCTAATCCCTAGGATCATAATTCTGAAAGATTAGAGCCATAGCATGAGAGGTTGGACGAGTTTTGGCGAGGATTTGAGCGAACCCGCAGCCTGTTCTGCGATAGCTCGCCGTGGTGAACAGACCTACTCGCCGTGGCGAGCAGAACAACTTCACTCGCGAGGCAAGCAAAACCACTCACTGTAGCGAGTAACAGAACACTACGTGGAACTCGCGAGGCGAGCAACTCAACTCGCCGTGGCGAGCGACCCTTTGATGCACGCGAGGCGAGCAGAACCACTCGCCGTAGCGAGAATTAACAGTATGCTAGGCAGCAACTCGCGAGGTGAGCAGAATCACTCGCCATGGCGAGTAATGTGGTCTCATACCACTATAACTTGAGCGTTGTATTTCTGTTTTGAACGAGTCTTACAGGGTAGACCTTTGGATAGTATTAGAGATGTTTTATGACCTAAATTACAATCTGTAATGATGCTGTAAGATGATTTTAATTGTTGGCGTTAATCTATGATTTACATGCCTATTAATTGAGTTATATGAATGATGTTCAATTGGTATTTGCGACGACGATGCTGTGCTATAAATATGTGTTATATGTGCTAAGCTGCTACCATGTATTGATATAACTGCATGTGTCGGTCAAAAAAAGTCGTAAATGACGTTCAGATGTTGTGTTAATTTAATTAAGTATAAAGAGTCGAGTTCATGCATTTGCATAATTTGAGACGGTGGAGCTTTTGCTCAAAGCGACGGTGGAGCATTTGCTCAAAGCGACGGTGAAGCTTATTTAAGCTTAAATATTGGTACCACATGCATGATGTTTAAGATGTTAGAGTTGCATTTGTCGAGTCTTGTGTCTGAGACGTTATGAGATGATTGTTATGTGAAGATGTTTTAAGATGATTTATTATACGTAGATGTTTGAGATGTTTCTGTTATATGTGATGATTATTGTTGTTGTTAAGCATAAATGTTTGAATTATATGTTAATATAATTGTTGTGAATCTCACCCCTTCTGTTGGAATTGCCGCCTTGTGGGCAAGTGCAGGTGACCAAGCTTAGGTTCGACGATGTGAGAGGTCCTTGTGGTGTCGTAGGAAATGCTCTGATATGTAACGGGATGGTGTTTTTATTGAATTCTATTCCTTTATGTATCATGTTGAACTAATGATGATGTTTACGACGTATTTTTGAATTTTGAGATGTTTGTGAGGCCTTTGTGCCAAGAATTAATTATCTTAAGGATTTTGAAATTGTGATTCCGCTGCTACGTTTTGAATTTTGATGAGGAATAAATTATTATTCATTTTGTTTAAAGATTTTATGCAATGTGACATCCTGAATATTGCGATATACTCTGATTACATATGAATTTTTAAGTTGGGATTTTCGGGGTGTTACATTACTGAACTCAACAGTCATCCTTCCACTAATACGAGCTTCTTAAGAGTCTAAGTTTCCTTAACAGAGTCTCAGTGTCTTCAGAAGCTTATATTCCTTAGAATCTCTAAGAGAGAGTCTGATTCTCAATTAGCTTCTGAGTAACTTTCAGAGTCTGAATTCTGTCTTCAGATGCACACATTAAACAAAGACATAACACATGTTCAAATTTTTCTTTATAAAATCAAATCTTTCAAAAGTCAAAGGTTTAGTAAATATATCAGCCCATTGATGATCAGTATCAATGAATTGAATATCTAAAATTCCTTTTTGAACATAGTCTTTAATAAATTGATGTTTAATCTCAATGTACTTTGCTGTTGAATGCAGAATTGGATTCTTAGATAAACATATAACAGCTGTATTATCACAATAAATTGGGATACAATTTTCAGTTATTTGATAATCCTCAAGCTGATGTTTCATCCAGAGTAGTTGTGTACAACAACTAGCAGCTGAGATGTTTTCTGCTTCTGCTGTAGACAGGGCAATTGTTGCCTGTCTCTTGCTAGCCCAGGATATCAGATTCTCTCCCAAAAGTTGACAATTGCCACTGGTTGATTTTCTTTCAATCCTGTCTCCAGCATAGTCAGCATCACAGAATCCAACTAGCTTATAATCTGAAGATTTCTTATACAGAAGTCCAACATTAGTAGTTCCTTTCAGATATCTAAAGATTATCTTAACAGAAGTTAAGTGAAACTCTCTAGGATATGATTGAAACCTTGCACACAGACATACGCTGAATAAAATAATCTGGTTTGGATGCAGTTAGGTATAACAAAGAACCTATCATACCTCTATACAGCTTCTGATCAACTTTGGTTCCTTGATCTTCTTTGCTCAGAATGCAGGTTGGATGCATTGGAGTGTTCATTTCCTTGCAATCCTCAAGATTGAACTTCTTCAAGAGTTCTTTAGTGTATTTGGACTGATGAACGTAGACTCCATCTTTGCATTGGTTGATTTGAATTCCCAAAAAGAACTTCAATTCTCCCATCATGATTATTTCAAAGTCATCCTGCATATCTTTAGAGAACTCTTTGCAAAGTGAACCATTAGTTGAACCAAAAATTATATTATCAACATAGATTTGAACTATAAGAATGTCCTTCTTCAGAGACTTTCTGAATAGTGTAGTGTCAACTTGTCCTCTTTCGATGTCATTTTGAATTAAAAAATTATTGAGTCTTTCATACCAAGCTCTGGGAGCCTGTTTTAAGCCATATAGTGATTTCTTCAATTTATAAACATGTTCAGGATGTTTGACATATACTTCTTCAGAAATGACACCATTAAGAAATGCACTCTTAACGTCCATTTGATACAAGGTTATGTTGTAATTTACTGCATTGGAAAGATGTAACCTGATTGCTTCCAATCTTGCAACTGGAGCAAATGTTTCAGTGTAATCAATGTCTTCTTGCTGATTGTAGCCTTGTGCAACAAGTCTAACCTTGTTTCTGATTACTTCTCCTTGTTCACTAAGCTTGTTTCTGAACACCCATTTAGTTCTAATAATGTTCTTGTGCTCATTCCTTTTGAATTGATTAAGTTCATCTTGCATTGCTAGAATCCATCCTTCATCTCCAAGTGCTTCTTCAACAGAGGTTGGTTCAATAACAAATAATAATCCCAAAGCAGACTCTTCTTGTCTGAAATATGATCTAGTTTTTCTGGGACTATCTTTGTTGCCAATGGTTTGATCCTTAGGATGCGAAGACTTGTATTTGAACGTATGTTTGGATTGACTAGCTTGCTGAGAACCATCTTGAGCTTCTTCATAAGCTTCTTCATCAGGAACTTCAGGAGATGCTACAGCTTCTGGAGTATCTTCAGATTCTTGAATCTGATCAGATTCTGAGTTGTTCTCAGAATCTTGAGATCCTGTGAAGCTTTCATCTTGCTCTGGAGTTTCACTTCCAGGCACTTTTTCATCAAATCTGACATGCATAGATTGTTCAACACATTGTGTTTCTGAATTATATAGTTTGTATGCCTTAGATCTTTTAGAGTAACCTAAAAAGATTCCCTTTTGAGCTTCGGCATCAAATTTCTTTAGATAGACTTTATTGTTCAGAATGTAACATGTACATCCAAACTGATGAAAATAAGATATGTTAGATTTCCTACCTTTAAAGAGTTCATATGTTGTTTTGTTCAAAAAGGGTCTGATGTAGATCCTGTTTTGAACATAACATGCTATGTTTACTGCTTTTGCACAAAAATGTTTAGCCAGACTGTTCTCATGGATCATGGTTCTTGCCATTTCTTGTAAGGTTCTGTTCTTTCTCTCTACAACTCCATTTTGTTGTGGAGTTCTAGGAGCAGAGAATTCATGGATAATTCCATGTTTTTCACAGAAAAGCTCAAATGGCTCATTTTCAAATTCTCCTCCATGATCACTTCTGACTTTCAAGATTTTCAACTCATTTTCAGATTAAATTTGGATGCAGAATTTACTAAACACAGAATATGAATCATCTTTAGTTTTCACAAACTTAACCCAACTCCATCTACTGTAATCATCAACAATGACTAGTCCATATTTACTTCCATATAAGGATGCAGTACTAACTGGTCCAAATAAGTCAATGTGAAGTAGTTCCAAGGGTCTGGAGGTAGAAACAATTACTTTTGGTTTAAAAGAACTTTTAACAATTTTCCCTTCTGACATGCTCCACAAAGAGCATCTGCATGATAGTCAATGTCTGGTAAGCCTTTGACTAGTTGCAACTTGCTAAGCTTAGAGATTAACCTCCAGTTTGCATGTCCCAACCGTCTATGCCACAACCATTTCTTATCACCCATTGACAAAAGGCAAACTACCTTCTGATCAGTCAGTTCGGAGAATTTTATTTTTTAGACATTGTATCTTCTCTTTCCCTTGAAGACTATGGATTGATCATCCTTGTTGACTATAGTGCAGTTGTTCTTATTAAACAAAACATCATAACAACTGTCACACAATTGACTTATGCTCAGTAGGTTATGTCTAAGTCCATCAACAAACCACACATTACTAATAGAGATTAGAGAGTTACCAATGGATCCAGTACCAATGATTTTGCCACTCTGGTTTCCTCCAAATCCAACAGTTCCTCCCTCTTTCATGGTTAGGGTTAGGAACATAGACTTTTCTCCCGTCACGTGTCGCGAGCAGCCACTGTCCAGGTACCAGGCCTTCTGCCTTTCTTGTCGTTTTAGACATACCTGCATCATCAACAATTTCGGACTTAGGTACCCATATTTTCATGGGTCCTCTAGGGTTAGTCCTTGAACCATTCAATCCCTTTTGTGTTGTGTGTCTTGAAGTCTTTGCCATTGTTTTCCTCCAAACTTTGGGTTCATAACCATTTAGTATAGGATCCAACTTACCTTTCACAGTTTCTCTTCTTTGAAACTTAGGCTTTTGTTTTTCAGACTCTGGTTTCTTCAGAGTCTGTTTACGAGACTCTGATTTCTTCAGAATCTGAATCCTTGAAGCCTTAGGTTCAAAGTTTTTCAGTACCTTTGGCTTTGGGTTCTGAGGTTTTGACTTAGTCATAACTTTAGAACTTGAAGCTTTAGGTTCTGAATGAGTCATTGTGTTGACTTCATCAGACTCACTTACAAAGTGATTTTTCAATGCTTCTCTAGCGCCATCAGAACCACGTTTCAGGATCACTTCATTTGAGCTGCCTCCAATGAATCCAAGATCCTGTCCTCTATTCTGATATGTGCTATAGATCATAGATGCTACCCTGGATCTATCAATTCCAGTAGCAATAAAATATTGTAGAGCAACATCTTGCTCACTCAAGTATTTACAACTGCACTTCTTGATCAGTAAAGAGTCATTTTCTTCTTTTTAACTTTCTAACTCCAACAGAGTTGAGTCATTCCTTTTCAACAACTTATCAAGCTGCTGTTTGACTTTCTTCAACTCAGTGGATTTAGTCTCATAGTGACCAAGAAGTTCTTTGATAAAATCAACTAATTCGGATCTTGTGAGTTTAGAAAATACCTCAGTCTCACTTTCAGAGTCTGCATCTGATTCTGCCTCAGGTGCTTCTTTTACCGATTCAGTTGTAGCCATTAATCCAACAGCTACATTTGCTTCAACATCATCATCATCTTCTTCAGACCCTGACTCATTATCAAGATCTTCCCAGGTAGCCATCAGACTTTTCTTGATTTGCTTCTTAAACTTGCTTGACTTGAAGGTTGGCCTTTCTGACTTAGATTTCTCTTTATGCAACCCTGGACAATCAGCAATAAAGTGCCCAGGTTTTTTGTAGTCGAAGCAACCTTTTTGTTCTTTCTTCTTGAAACCCTTACCACTGCTCTTACTCAGAAACTTCTTGTTCTTTTTGGCAAGGTATTGTATTCTGCTTGAAAGCATAGCCATTTCTTTAGCAACATCAGGATCTTCCTCAGAGCTTTCAGAAGCAGAAGATTCATTTTCAGACTCTTCAAGTTTGAGAGACTTTGAGGATCTTCCCTTTGATTTTAAAGCAATGGTTTTATACTTTCTTGTAGATTCATGTTCATTGAGACTTAACTCATGAACTTTGAGAGAACTGACATGATCTTTAACACTCAAGGTGTTTAAATCCTTTGCTTCCTCAATTCCAGTAACCTTTGGTCTCCAGCTAGAGGGTAAAATCCATAGTATCTTGCTAACATGGTCAGAAGCTATATCATCCTCCTTCATCTTGAATAATTCACACTAATGAACCAATAAAAGAGCTTTAGCTTCCCTAACCTTCTTGCTCCCTTCATAGTTATCACAAAGAGAAGCAAACATGGCTTTAGCAGTAGATTTGTCACTCATCTTCATGTATTCAGACTTAGGAATAACAGTGACAAGAGCACCTCTGATGATATGATGTTTCTTGTAGATCTTCTTCTGAGCAGCAGTGTGAAGCTTACGGTCAATGGCAGCACCTTCGTCATCACCATTAAACTTTGGAATTTTCCCATAATCAGCTTTCTTACTGCTGTTATTGGATCCATAGTCATATGGTATAGCAGCACCAGAATTAGCACCAGAAGTAGAAGGTTCACTAGAAGACATGTTTTTCTCTGGAACTTTTCTATTACACGGTTAAGTGCTATGACAACAGAGTCGGAGCTCTGATACCAACTGAAGGTGAGAAAAACACAAGAAGGGGGGGTTGAATTGTGTTAACTTTTTCGCAACTCTAGAAGAGTAAGAATCTGTTTTCCAGGATCAGAATCTGAATGGATTGAGAACCTGATGGAAGACCAAAGTTTGTTGCAGCGGAAATAAACAAGTGATAAAGAGAAAGAGAGAACACAAGCAATTATACAGGTTCCTTCCACAAACCGGAAGTAGTCATGTCCCCCTTGACTTCCAAAGAGAGTTTCACTAAAATGTAATAACAATTACAAGTTTCTCAAACACACAGTAAAAGACTTCCAAATGCTCAAGCACGCAGGCAAGAGACTTCCAATGCTCAAAGACACAACTAAGAGACTTCTTTGCTCAAGCACACAAGCAAGAGACTTCTGACACAATTTACAAAATTTTTAATAGAGTTGGAGACACTTGACAAACAATCAAATGTGTTCCAATAACATAATCAAAGACAGACTATGTTTTTCTGATGAACATAGAAATTCTAGAATACACAGTTTGTAAGAATTTTCTAAGTTGTTGATGTGTTTCTGGTTTGACTCGGATAGAATACAATAGCTTGATAACGTAGATTTTCAGTTGTAGAGTCCAACAAATTCTTCAAGTCTTTAATCCTTTATATAGGCGTTGGAAAGAGACGTTGAGACAATCCAGCATATCACAGAGAATTCTGGAAGCTTCATCAATAGTTGTTGATCTGTTGCTTGATATGGTAATAGTCCTTCAAATGCATATTTTGAATCCCATTCCTTTTGAAGCTAAAAACCGGTAGACAGTTGCCAAACTGTACGAGGTAGTGGAGTAGTGAAAACAAAGTTCGTACACAAGTACTCTGTCCTATTCTGCATTCTTTGTCGTTGAGCATCCCACACTCAAGTTGACTTTGAAGCTAGCTGTTACTCCAAATGAATGTTTCTTATGCATCGAAATGCCTTTAGAAATCCTTCTAAACAGATCTTCAGTTTGTAGGCTTCAGACTCACTATAGCCCTTCAACTTCTGATGATCTTCAGACTTTCTTGATCTTCAGCTTCTGATGATCTTCAAATTCTCTTGAACTTCAGGTTCTGATCATCTTCAGACTCATTTGAACTTCAGATTCTCTTAGTCTTCAGAACTTCTTGAAACAACTTCTGATGATTCTTCAGACTCTCTTGAACTTCAGAATCACAAGCAACAAGCTTCTCTGGATTTTTGCTCTCAAAATGTTCAAACATAATACTTACTAAGATTGAAATCTTGATTAAGATCCTGCATACTTAAACAAATATTAGCATATCCAATTGACAATTTTTAATACCTTGTTATCATCAAAACTCAAAAGTGGTATTGCTGAACACCCTTGTTCCAACAAGTGTTGTTTGCAACATTAGGCCTTGCCCAATTATATGAAGGATAAGGGCATGGAGGCATGTTCTATGGAGTCCATTGTTGCCATAGGTTGAATTGTTGCGTGGGTTGTTGTTGTTACTATATCGAGGATACTGATTCTGGTTACCTATGGAGGAGGGTTGATTAATCATTTCATCAGGAGACTTTGGGGTTTTGGCAACAAAATCTCCTGGTGATGATCTTAATTTTCGAGCTCCGATTGCGATCTCGCGATTGTGAATGTAGGTAGCAGGTCACGTTGTTGAATATAAGTAACAAAACGGGCATACGAGTCTATGAGCCTGGATATCATTTTTAAGACCAATCGGGTGTTAATGACTGGAGAGTCAACATATGCTAACTGATCGGATAAAAGCTTCAGGCGAGTGCAGTAGGCTTTGGTAGATGGGAAGTCTTCAAGATTGATGTTGGTAAATTGATTTTCAAGGTGGACAACCCTCAAGTGATTTGTTGTCGTGAAAAGAAAAAAAAATCATTTCCAATATTCTTCAGCTGAGTCATTGATCACAAGAGCGGAGTTGAGAATGTCTGTTGATTCACTAGCGTACATCCATTGAAGGACGACCTCATCGAGCCTGCACCAAAGATCAGGAACATTGGTTTTGACATTAGCGGCAGTCTGCAGAGCCTTTGCATCGGTCGGGTGGATGATGTGATCATTATGAACACGTGCTTAAACCATGAAGAGGGCTGACCATGAAAGGTAGAGACTTGAATCATTGTCCAAGGTTACATGAATGATAGACTTCACGTTTTTGATAGTGAAGGCCGAGTGAATTTTTTATTATGGTGCCGTTGAGACAGATGTGCCTGTCACGGGAGAGGAATTTGTAGAGAGAGGGGTTGATTCAGCTGTTGTGAAGGTAGCCAGGGATGGCAGTTTATAGTGAAGGTGAGAAATGTAACGCCCCCTTTTTATTTAATTATTTTTAGTTAATATTTGAATACTTTTACATGATTTTATATTTGATAAGTGATAATATGTTTGTTATTTTGTTTAGAAATATATTTGTTATAAATATGTTTGTTATTTTGTTTAGAAATATATTTGTTATAAATATATTTGATATTTGTTGTGTAAGTAATTTATATATATTTTTAAATAGAATATTAAGTTGTGGGGCTGTTTTTGAATTAGTTAGAATTATGAGGGAATAAGTGGAATAAGATAAAACAAATAGAAGAGGTATAAAAGGTAAAACCTAGGTTTAGGAACAGACAGTACGTACAATCAGTTTTGGGAGAAAAAGGGAGAAAACTAGAAGTGGAGAACCAAGAGGCTTCTGCTCCAATTTTATTAAGGTAAGGGTGGGATTTCCTTCAATAATCATAGTATAAAATTCTGAAATTTGATGAATTGTTGTGTTCTTGAATTAGGGTTAGAAAGTTTATGTTAATTGATAAAATGAGATGAATTGTGTTGTTTGATGCATGTTCCTATGTTGTTTTGATTTCTATATTGCCTATTTGACCTGTAAACATCATTGTAAATCATTTTGGGTGATTAAGGGATCAAAAATTGGGTTTTTGGAGTGAAAACTGTTCTTTCCCGTAAGCGAATTCGGCCACCGATTTTCTGAAAGCCAAAACTGGAAAAATACTCACTTTTCACCCGTTTATCTTTTGAATTAGCTTTCAGTGTAAACACAAAAATTGTAGGTATGGATGTTAGGTTTTTAATGCCGTTAGTTTTACTTATAAATGATTTATAGAACTTGAGTTATGGTAAAATTACTGCACGTAGGTCACAGTGAATATTTATGAATTTCAGCACAACCATTCCCGAATTTGAAATGAAAACTGGTATTGAAAAGTACAGAATTGGTCTTAGGTGTAAACATGAAAGTTGTAGGTATGGATGTTAGCTTTTGAATTCCGTTGGTTTGACTTCTAAATGATTTATAGAACTTGAGTTAAGGTCAAATTACTACACGTAGGTCACAGTGAATATTTATGAATTTCAGCACAACCTTTCTCGAATTTGAAATGAAAACGGGTATTGATAAGTACAGAATTGGTCTTAGTTGTAAACACAAAAGTTGTAGCTATGGATGTTAGCTTTTAAATGTCGTTGGTTTGACTTGTAAATGATTTATAGAACTTGAGTTATGATCAAATTACTGAACGTAGGTCACAGTGAATATTTATCAATTTCAGCACAACCTTTCCTGAATTTGAAATGGAAACTGATATTGATAGGTACAGAATTGACCTTTGGTGTAAACATGAAAGTTGTAGATAATTGTGTTAGCTTTCCATCGGCTTTGGTTTGACTTGAAAATGATTTTTGGTTTTTGAGTTATGATGAAAATACTCCAAGGAGGCTTTAGTGAATTATTATATGAATGTATATGTTGATGATAATATATGATGTTTTTCCATGATTAATGGATTATTATAAGAATGTGTATGTTGATGAATATGATGTTATATGATGTTGTTCATTGTTGATGAATTATTATATGAATGTGTATGTTGATGAATATGATGTTACATGATATTGTTCATGGTTGATGAATTATTATATGAGTGTATATGTTGATGAATATGTTGTTTCATGATGTTGTTCATAATCGATGAATTTTTGTTGTTAATACGATGTTATATGATATTGTTTATGACTGATGAATTATGATATTATGATGCGAAGTCGTTGTCGTTGTCATTGCCACTGTTGTCGTCAATGTCGTTAAAGTTGCATGTGTTGGTCTAAGTTGTCTGAGTTGTAAGTGGTTGTTCCAAAGTATTGGAGTCTTATAAGTTGTTGACGTTGTCTATGTTGTAAGTTGTTGAGTCCATGCATACTCATTTAAGTTGAGGGCTTCTGCCCTGTGAGCTTTTGCTCTTAAAGTTGAGGGCTTATGCCCTGGAGCTTTTGCTCAACCACGTTGAGGGCTTGATGCCCTGGAGCTTTTGCTCAACTAAGTTGAGGGCTTGATGCCCTGGAGTGTATTTATGCTCAAAATAAGTTGAGGGCTTGATGCCCTGAATTGGTACCATATGCATGAGTAAGATGATAGAGTTGCATAGTCGAGTTACATTGTCGAGTCAAAGATTGTTAAGTCGAAGTTGTTGATGTTGCATAATCGAGTCGATGTCAAAGTTGTCGAGTTGTCTAAGTTGTCGAGTTGATAATTATCAATGAATCGTTAATGAAGAGTTATATGTTGTTGTTTATGTTGTTTATGTGAAGTATCGTTAAAGATGATTTGAAGTTGATTATTGCTTATGTTGTTTATATAAAGTATCATTAAAGATGATTTGAAGTTGATTGTTGTTTATGTTGTTTATATTGTTATATGAAGTATTATTAAAGATGAACTACGTGGTTATTTGTATTACTAATTGATGTTGTTATGATGATTACATAATGTAGCTTATGAGTTGTTAAAGAAGTACTATATGAAGAATTATTATGATTAATTGATGATGTTCATGTTGTTAAATGCATTTGATGAATTATATGCTTATTATTATTGTTTGTGAAATCTCACCCCTTCTGCTTGAAAATGTTGCATTCCATATGAGTAACTTGCAGGTAACCAAGAGTAGTTGCGGTCGTGTGAGGGTTCTCTCGCGTGTGTCTTAGGTGCTCTGATACGTAACGGGATGGGAATTTTGTTGTCGTTTTCTATTCCTTACGTATTGTCTTATGAACATGTTGATGAACTAAATTTATGAGATTTTGTGTTGAGGCCCTTGTGCCAAAGATTGTTTTGAAAAGTTGAAATATTTCCGCTACGATGTATTAAAGGAATTTTATTTTATTTATGATTTTATGAAAAGAAGTGTGACATTCCGTTTACGTTGAAAAACTCTGATTAATATATGTTATTTTAAAGTTCGGAAAACGGGGTGTTACAAGAAAAACACAAGAATGGGGGGTTGAATTGTGTTTGCTTTTCGCAGCTCTTGAAGAGTGAGAATCTAATTCCTTAGTATCAGAGTCTGAAAGAGATCAGAGTCTAATGGGAAATTATGTTCTGTTGCAGCGGAAATAATCAAGAGAAAGAGAGAAGAGAGAACACAAGCAATTATACAGGTTCCTTCCACAAACCGGAAGTAGTCCTGTACCCCTTGCACTTCCAAGGAGAGTTTCACTAAAATGTAATATCTATTACAAGTTGCTCAAACACACAGTAAGAGACTTCCATAACTCAAGCACGCAGGCAAGATACTTCCAATGCTCAAAGACACAACTAAGAGACTTCTTTGCTCAAGGACGCAGCCAAGAGACTTCTTTGCTCAAGCACACAAGCAAGAGACTTCTAACATAATTTACAGAAAATTGAATAGAGTTGAAACACTTGACAAACAATCAAACGTGTTCCAATTACAACAAAGACAGACTCTGTTTTTCTGCTTAACTT
Source organism: Medicago arabica (assembly GCA_946800305.1). Taxonomy (NCBI): domain Eukaryota; kingdom Viridiplantae; phylum Streptophyta; class Magnoliopsida; order Fabales; family Fabaceae; genus Medicago; species Medicago arabica. Next base: position 34,141,117 of record OX326966.1, on the reverse strand, counting down.
AGAAATTCTAGAATACTCAGTTGTAAGAATAATCTAAGTTGATGATGTGTTTTTGTTAAGACTCAGTTGAATACGATAGCAATGCAGCGTAGTTTTTTTCAGTAGTAGAGTCCAACAATTCTTCAAGTCTTCTATCCTTTATATAGGCGTTGGAAAGAGACATTGAGTCATCCAGCACATCAGGATGATTTTTGAAGCTTGATCAATAGTTGTTGATCTGTTGCTTGATATGGTAATAGTCCTTCAATTGCATATTTTGAATTCCATTCATTTTGAAGATTAATACCGGTAGACACAGTTGCCAAACTGTACGAGGTAGTGGAGTAGTGGAAACAGAGTTCGTACAACGTACTCTGTACTAACCTGCATTCTTTGTCGTTGAGCATCCCACGCTCAAGTTGACTTTGAAGCTAGCCGTTACTCCAAATGAGAGTTTCTTTTGCATCGTAATGCCTTTAGAATTCCTTGTAAGAAGATTTTCAGATTGCAGGCTTCAGACTCACTGTAGCACTTCAGCTTCTGATGATCTTCAGACTCTCTTGGTCTTCAGGTTCTGATAGTCTTCTGACTCTGATAATCTTCAGACTCTTCTTCGATACAGTCTTCAGACTCTCTTCTATACAGTCTTCAGACTCTCTTCGATACAGTCTTCAGACTCTCTTCGATACAGAATCACATGCAACAAGCTTCTATAGATCTTTGCTCTTAAAATGTTCAAACATAATACTTTCTAAGATATAAATCTTGATTGATATCCTGCATACTTAAACAAATATTAGCATATCCAATTGACAATTTTTAATACCTTGTTATCATCAAAACTCAAAACGTGGTATTGCTGAACACCTTTGTTCCAACAATCTCCCCCTTTTTGATGATGACAAACATCAGTATTTAAAAGGTCAATTGTTGTTAATCTAATTAACAGGTTGACTTAAGGGGTCTGAGGTTTGTAAGCTCAGAGTCTGAGGTTTGTAAGCTCTGACTCCCCCTGAGTCTGATAGTTCTTAAGTTAAGGTTTGTAAGCTCCCCCTAAGTTCTATCCAAGTTAATTAAATTCAAATTTCATAAGCAGTTGAATTAATTCTCAGAATAACAGATGAAATAGAGAACAAATTCTTTAAACAGGGGCTCATAATCTAACTAAGCACCTTTCGCAAACTTCCCTTTAACTTTTACGTAGAACATGCAGATTCAACATTTTAACAAAAAGTCACAAAAAATTCACAAAGCTTTCCTTCTCCCCCTTTTGTCATCAACAAAAAGGTTTAGAAACAAGTTTCTCCCCCTTTTTAAATGACTTCAGGTAAGGGTAAAAACAAATTTTAAGGAAAATGAAAAACAAGATTCAGAGCGAAAAACATATAAGATGCAAAGCACAAAATATATCAGAGGCACAAAGATTAAATAACAACTTGAATAATCTTTAAAAAAAATGACGGTTCAGAAGATAAAGAGAACAACAAAAATAAGTTACAAGCAAAACAAAACACAGAATTTTAAACTAGGGTTGGTTTTGTTTGGCAAGGTGATCCATCAATTTCTGGAGATCCTCTTGCTGCTTCTTAACAATATCTTCCAAAGCTTCAGTTCTCCTCAAATGAGCTTTTCTTTCAAGTCTTGCTTCTTCTTGAACTCTATGCAGTCTCCTTCTCAAAGAATAAAAAACCATTGATTCTCTTGGATTGTATTGATCTTCATCAAAGAATGGTTTATATTCAATCCGCAGAATAGGAGCTTTCTTCTTAGCTTTGGCTTTCTCAGCTCTCTTAACTTCTTCCACATGCTTGGCAGTAACAATGGCTTGTTCCTTGACAGCAGCCTTCTGAATTTTGGTGACAAAATCCAAAAATTCAGTGTTCAAAGTGGAGAACTTATCCTCATAGCTTACATTGAGGATAGGCACAAACCTTTGCTCAATAATGTCCTTGAGCTTAGAGTTTGATGAAGCATAGAACTCATCTATCCTTAACGAATCAAAGAGGTTGTGAGGTTCAGAAGTTGAGGGTTGAGAGGCTCTTAATGCTCGAAAGGTTTCAATACCAGTTACAGCTGTTCTAGAGTCAGAAAGAGGTTCAGGAACTGTTTAAGACACATGCTCTGCTATGCATTCTGTTACAGGTTCTGATAGGATATCAGAAGCTTGTTCCAGAATCTCAGAGACTGGTTCCTCTACAGGTTTTGAGGGTTCAACAGGAGCTATGGTGAGAATTTCTGTAGGTTTAGGAACAGAGTCTGATTTAGAAACAGATTTTATAGCTTTTGTTGATTTGGATTTAGCAGGGGTTTTTGGTAGTTCTCCTCCTAGGTGTTTCTCAAGAGAATCTAGGGTGTCTGGAGAGTCTACACAAATAGGCTCATGTTGGGGGGATGGTTGAGCAGGGTGGTCAGCAGGTAAGTTCATAGACACTGTGATGGTGTCTTGAATAACTCTGTCCATAGTTGAATCAACATATTCAACTTTTTTGGGGTCAAGTGGGTCAAAAGATGATAAAGGTTTGATTTGTGAGGGGGATGAAGAATTTGGCTCAAGGGTTTGTTATCTGATTCAGTATCAGATGAAGACTCTTGATTCGTAGAGGTAGGTGGGTTAAATGCCACATTACCAGAGGTGCCTATTCCAGCTTCTAGAGAAGCAAGATGATCAGACACAGTAGCTTTTGATAAGTCAGCTTCTGCAGGAGCCACCTGACTCTTTTGTTTCAGAGCTGAAGCAAGCAACTTAGCAGATTCTTTAACAGTTTCTTCCTTAAGTTCTTCAGCAACCACTTCTGCTGCGATTGCCTTGCCAGCAGCATGTTCATCCTCAATCATATATACAGAAGTACCTATCTTCTGTGCTACATCCTTAGCCATAGGAACCACTTCCATCTTTCTCTTCATGATCTGACTTTCTTCACCATCAGAGTCAGTATCAAGGAATTCAGCAATCTCTTCAGCTAGTTTCACATAATCTCTGTCAGCCTTGCCTTTCTTCGCTTTCTTCTCATCCTTCTTTGCCTTCTTCTCGTCTTTCTTCGCGTTCTTCTCATCCTTGGGTTTCTTTATCCTATCCTTGATTTCCTTGGATGCAGAAGATACAGACGAAGGCATGGGAGCTATGGTCTTAGGGGCACCAATAGTTACTCCTGGAAGAGCTGTAGATTTCATCTTCTTCTTGGGAGGATCTTGCTTCTCTTCCTCTTCCTTTGGAAACACTTCCTTGGTCCTTTTCCCTTTAACCTTAAGAGGTTCTCCTCCAGCAGTCTCAGGAATGGCAGAATAGTTGATTATTTTACCAGTTTCATTGAAGTAATCCACCACAAATCTTGCAAGGACTTCAGGATTGTCTTCACTGGAAATAGGAGGGAAGTCCATCATCAAGTCTGATTGCACAAAAGATTCCCCCATATCTTGCTTAGAAGGATTAAATCTTTTGACAATCTTCATGTATTGAAGAGTTTTACCGTTGATGATTCTCCCAGTAACTGTTCCAAGATGAGCGTCTGATACTGCACCAGATTCTGATAAGACCTTCAAGAGGCCTCCTTGATACAGAATCTTAGAGATTAGCCTTCCAAAAGGAACTTGTCTTCTGGATTCAGATTGGCTTTTCCTTATAGCCAAGCACATGTGATACATCACGTACCTTGGAAAGTTTATCTTCTTTTTATTTATCAGAAAATAAAGAAGAACCTTGTGATCAACAGACAGAGTGTTTGTTCCTCCACCTTTCTGAAGCATACTATCCTGTATGATCTTCAGAAGCACCCTGTGCTCAGGATGCATGTCAACCAACTTATTTGAGAGTCTCCCTTCAAATAAGAGTTTGTTGCAGATACCCGTCCAGTCACTCTTCTTCTGGACATTCCACTTGAATTTACCTTCATTCACCACTCTGCAGGCTCTAGCAACCACCTCTTCAGTGATAAGGATTGGAATCCCCATCACAGTGGACCTGATTTCAAGAACATTGTACGGTCTTAAACCCATTTCCTCTCTATTTTTGCCAGCCAGCTTAGGGTTGTTCATGATTGCAGCAATTTCTTCAATGGTAGCTTCATCCTTGTCGAAAACTTCTGCCCTAACCCAGAAATTGAAGGTGAGAAAAACACAAGAAGGGGGGTTGAATTGTGTTTGCTTTTCGCAGCTCTTGAGGAGTGAGAATCTAATTCCTTTAAACTCAAAGTCTGAATGAGATCAGAGTCTGATAGGAGATTAGGTTCTGATTGCAGCGGAATAATCAAGAGATAGAGAGAAGAGAGAACACAAGCAATTATACAGGTTCCTTCCACAAACCGGAAGTAGTCATGTCCCCCTTGTACTTCCAAGGAGAGTTCACTAAAATGTAATTCCAAATTACAAGTTGCTCAAACACACAGTATGAGACTTCCTTGCTCAAGCACACAGGCGAGAGACTTCCTTGCTCAAAGACACAACTAAGAGACTTCCTTTGCTCAATGGACGCAGCCAAGAGACTTCCTTTGCTCAATGGACGCAGCCAAGAGACTTCCTTTGCTCAAGCATAGAAGCAAGAGACTTTCACACAATTACAGAAAATTGAATAGAGTTGAAACACTTTGACAACAATCAAATAGTGTTTCAATTACAAAAATGACAGACTCTGTTTTACACAAAAGACAGACTCTGTTTTTCTGTGAAACTTAGAAATTCTAGAATACTCAGTTTGTAAGAATCTAAGTTGATGATGTGCTTTTGTTGAGACTCAGTTGAATACGAAAGCAGCGCAAAGTAATTTTTCAAGTTCTAGAGTCCACCAATTCTCCAAGTCTTCTATCCTTTATATAGGCGTAGGAAAGAGACGTTGAGTCATCCAGCACATCAGGATGATTTCTGAAGCTTGATCAATGAATGTTGATCTGTTGCTTGATTTGGTAATAGTCCTTCAATAGCATCATTTGAATTCCATTCCCTTTGAGGATTAATACCGGTAGACACAGTTGCCAAACTGTACGAGGTAGTGGAGTAGTGGAAACAGTGTTCGTACAACGTACTATGTACTGGCCTGCAATCTTTGTCTTTGTGCTTCCCACGCTCAAGTTGACTTTGAAGCTAGTCGTTACTCCATTTGAGAGTTTCTTTTTGCATCGCAATGCAGTAGAAATCCTTGTTAGCAGATTATCAAATTTGTGGCTTCAGACTCACTGTAGCCTTATGCTTCTGATAATCTTCAGACTCTCTTGGTTCTCAGATTCTGATGGTCTTCAGACTCTGATACAGTCTTCAAACTCTCTTCGATGTAGTCTTCAGACTCTCTTCGATCCAGTCTACAGACTCTCTTCGATGCAGTCTTCAGACTCTCTTCGATGCAGAATCACAAGCAACAAGCTTCTCTGGATTTTTTGCTCTTTAACTTTGTTCAAACAGAATACTTTCTAAGATATAAATCTTAATTGATATCCTGCATACTTAAACAAATATTAGCAATATCCAATTGACAACTTTTTAATACCTTGTTATCATCAAAACTCAAAACGTGGTATTGCTGAACACCTTTGTTCCAACAATCTCCCCCTTTTTGATGATGACAAACATTAGTATTTAAAAGGTCAATTGTTGTTAATCTAATTAACAAGTTGACTTAAAGGGTTCTGAGGTTTGTAAACTCAGAGTCTGAGGTTTGTAAGCTCTGACTCCCCCTGAGTCTGATAGTTCTTAAGTTGAGGTTTGTAAGCTCATCTTGAGTTCTATCCAGGTAAATTAATTCACTTTCATAGTCAATCAAATTCATTCTCAGAATATTTAGAAAACTTTATTCTTAAACAGGGCTCAGAGTCTAACTAAGCACCTTTCGCAGATTGCCCTTTAACTTTTACGTATACATGCAATGTAATTAGAAGAAATTTTTTCCTTCTCCCTGACATAAATACTTTCCCTTCTCCCCCTTTTGTCATCAACAAAAAAAGGTTTAGAACAAGTTCCTCCCCCTTTTTTAAGTGACTTAAGGTAAGGGTGTAAACATGTGTTAAGGAAGAATGAGATTCAGAGGGAAAAACAGAGAAGATTCAGAGCATAAAAAAAATGAATGCAAATAGAATCAAAAACAACTTGTATAAATTGTAAGCAAAAGCAAGTTCAGAAGATAGCAAACAAGAATTACAAAAAAACAAAATTAAACTAAGGTTGGTTTTGTTTGGCAAGATGATCCATCAGTTTCTGGAGATCCTCTTGCTGTTTCTTTACCATCTCTTCCAGAGCCTCAGTTCTTCGCAAATGCGCTTCTCTTTCTTGTCTAGCTTCTTCTTGAACTTTATACAATTTCCTCTTCAAAGAATTGTAAGCCACTGATTCTCTAGGAATATACTGATCCTCATCAAAGAAGGGTGTATCTCTAATCCTCAGAATGGGAGCATTTTCCAAGATAACAGCTTTCTCAGCCCGCTTAATTTCTTCAACATGCTTGGCAGTAACAAGTGCTTGTTCCCTGGCAGCAGTCTTCTGAATTTTGGTGATAAAATCCAAAAACTCAGTCTTCACTAAAGAGAACTTGTCCTCATAGCTCACATTAAGTATTGGCACAAACCTTTGCTCAATAACTTCTTTGAGCTTATTTCATGAAGAAGCATAGAACTCATCTATCTTACTTGAATCAAATAAGTCAATTTGAGGTTCAGAGGTTGAGGGTAGAGAAGCTCTCAAAGCTAGAAAAGTTTCAAAACCTGGAAAATAGGTTATGGGGTCACAAGGAGGTTGGGAAGCTCTTCTGGTTTTAGCTCTACATTCTGTTACAGTTTCTGATACAATATCAGAAGCTTGTTCCAGATTTTCAGAAGCTGGTGCAACAACAGGTTCTGAAGATTCAACAGAAGCTAAAGTCTGATTCACTGTAGGTTCAGGAACAGGGTCTGGTTTGGAAACAGATGAAGTAGCTTTTTTTGATTTGGATTTTGCAGGGGTTTTTGGTAGTTCTCCTCCTAGATGTTTTTCAAGAGAATCTAGAGTGTCTGGAGAGTCTACACAACTGGTTTCAGTTTGGGGGGTGGCTGTTTGGATTGAATGGTTGCTTCAGGCTTTTCAGAAGGTTGGATTACCTGAAGTGGTTTGAGAAATGAAGGTTGAGCAGGATGGTCAGCAGGAAGATTCATAGACACTGTGATTGTGTCTTGAATTACTCTGTCCATAGTTGAATCAACATAATCAACTACTGCCTGGTCAAGTGGGTTATGGGATGATATGGGTTTGATTGGTGAGAGAGATGAATTTTTTAGGGATGGAAGAATTTGGCTTAAAGGTTTGTTGTCAGATTCTGAATCTGATTCTGACTCTTGATTCAAAGATGAAGATGAGCTATATGCCACATTGCCAGAGGTGCCAATGCCAGCTTCTGGAGAGGCATAGTGATCAAATACAATAGCTTCTGATAACTCAGCTTCTGCAGTTGCTAAAGGATTCTTCTGTTTAAGAGGAGAAGCAAGCAACTTAGTAGCTTCCTTGACAGTTTCTTCCATTAATTCTTCAGTCACTATTTCTGCTGCCATTGCCTTGCTAGCAACATGTTAATCCTCAATCATAGATACAGAAGTACCTATCTTCTGTGCTACATCCCTAGCCACAGGAATCACATCCACCTTTCTCTTCTTGATCTGACTCTCTTCACCTTCAGAGTCAGCATCAAGGTAGTCAGCAATATCTTGAGCCATTCTGTCATAGTCTCTGTCAGCCTTGCCTTTCTTCGCTTTCTTCTCAACTTTCTTAGCCTTCTTTTCATCCTTGGTTTCTTTAATCCTATCCTTAATTTCACAAAGTGCAGAGGATGTTGATGAAGGCATAGGAGTTAAAGTCTTGGGGGAACCAATTTTCACTCCAGGAAGAGCAGTAGATTTGATCTTTTTCTTGAGAGGCTCCTGCTTCTCTTCCTCTTCCTTGAGAACCACTTCCTTGGTCCTTTTTCCTTTGACCTTAAGAGGTCCTCCTCCAGCAGTCTCAGGAATGGCAGAATAGTTGATTATTCTATTAGTCTCCTTGAAGTAATCCACCACAAATCTTGCAAGAACTTCAGGATTATCTTCTTTGGATATGGGAGGGAAGTCCATCATTAAGTCAGATTGTACATAGGATTCTCTCATATCATGCTTAGAAGGGTTGAATCTCTTGACAATCTTCATGTACTGCAGAGTCTTGCCATTAATGATTCTTCCGGTCACATATCCTAGATGAATATCTGATACCACACCAGATTCTGATAAGACCTTCAAGAGGCCTCCTTGATACAGAATCTCAGATATTAATCTTCCAAAAGGAACTTGCCTCCTGGTTTCTGATTGACTCTTCTTGATATAGTTGCTTGCCTCTTGCTAGCCCAGGATATCAGATTCTCTCCCAAGAATTGACAATTGCCACTGGTAGATTTTCTTTCAATCCTGTCTCCAGCATAGTCAGCATCACATAATCCAACTAGCTTGCAGTCAAAGGATTTCTTGTAAAGAAGTCCAAGATTAGTAGTTCCTTTTCAGATATCTAAAGATTCTCTTAACAGCAGTTAAGTGAGATTCTCTAGGATCTGATTGAAACCTTGCACACAAACATACACTGTACAAAATATCTGGTCTGGATGCAGTTAGGTATAACAAAGAACCAATCATACCTCTATACAGCTTCTAATCAACTTTGGTCCCTTGATCTTCTTTGTTCAGAGTGCAGGTTGGATGCATTGGAGTATTCATTTCTTTGCAGTCCTCAAGATTAAACTTCTTTAGAAGCTCTTTCGTATACTTGGACTGATGAACGTAGACTCCGTCTTTGCATTGGTTGATTTGAATTCCAAGAAAGAACTTCAATTCTCCCATCATGCTCATTTCAAACTCATCCTGCATTACTTTTGAAAAATCTTTGCAAAGAGAACTATTTGTAGAACCAAAAATGATATCGTCAACATAAATCTGAACTATAAGAATGTCTTTCTTCAGAGTCTTTCTGAATAGAGTAGTGTCAACTTGTCCTCGTTCAAAGTTGTTTTGAATTAAGAAATTACTTAGTCTTTCATACCAAGCTCTGGGAGCTTGTTTCAAGCCATAGAGTGATTTCTTTAATTTATAAACATGCTCTGGATGCCTTAAATCTTCAAAGCCAGGAGGTTGTTTGACATATACTTCTTCAGAAATGACATCATTAAGAAATGCACTCTTAACGTCCATTTGATACAGGGTTATGTTGTGATTAACTGCATAGGAAAGAAGTAACCTGATTGCTTCCAATCTTGCAACTGGAGCAAACGTTTCTGTGTAATCAATGCCTTCTTGCTGACTGTAGCCCTGCGCAACAAGTCTGGCCTTGTTTCTGATTACTTCTCCTTGTTCACTAAGCTTATTTCTGAACACCCACTTGGTTCCAATGATGTTCTTGTGATCAGGCTTAGCTACTAGATCCCATACTTCATTCCTTTTGAATTGATTTAGTTCTTCTTGCATTGCTAGAATCCATCCTTCATCTCCAAGAGCTTCTTCAACAGAGGTTGGTTCAATAACAGATAATAATCCTAAAGCAGACTCTTCTTGTCTGAAATGTGATCTTGTTCTCATAGGACTTTCTTTATTGCCAATTATTTGATCTTCTGGATGTGAAGACTTGTATTTGAAAGATTGTTTGGATTGGCCAGCTTGCAAAGAACCATCTTGAGCTTCATCAGAAGCTTTTTCATTAGGAACTTCAGGGGTTGTTCCAGCTTCTGAAGTATCTTCAGATTCTAGAATCTGATCAGATTCTGAGTTATCATCAGAATCTTGAGATTCTGCATGATTCTGAATTATACAGCCTGTATGCCTTAGAGCGTTCAGAGTAACCTAAAAAGATTCCCTTTTGAGCTTTGGCATTAAATTTCTTTCGGTAGACTTTGTTGTTCAGGACATAACACGTACATCCGAACTGATGAAAATAAGATATGTTGGGTTTTCTTCCTTTAAAGAGTTCATAAGCTGTTTTGTTCAACAGAGATCTAATATAGATTCTGTTCTGAACATAACAAGCTGTGTTTACTGCTTCTGCCCAAAAATGCTTAGCCAGATTGTTCTCATGGATCATGGTTCTAGCCATCTCTTGTAAGGTTCTGTTCTTTCTCTCTACAACTCCATTTTGTTGTGGAGTTCTAGGTGCAGAGAATTCATGAATAATTCCATGTTTTTCACAGAAAACCTTAAACGGTTCATTTTCAAATTCTCCTCCATGATCACTTTTGACTTTCAAGATTTTCATTTCCTTCTCTGATTGAATTTGGATGCAGAATTTACTAAACACAGAATATGAATCATCTTTTGTTTTTAGAAATTTAACCCAACACCATCTGCTGTAGTCATCAACAATAACTAGTCCATATTTACTTCCATATAAGGATAAAGTACTAACTGGTCCAAATAAGTCAATATGAAGTAACTCCAAGGGTCTGGAAGTTGAAACAATTTCTTTCGGCTTGAAGGGACTCTTGACAATTTTCCCTTTCTGACATGCTCCGCAAAGAGCATCTGAGTGATAGTAAATGTCTGGTAGGCCTTTGACAAGTTGCAACTTGATAAGCTTAGAGATTAATCTCCAGTTAGCATGTCCCAAACGTCTATGCCACAGCCACTTCTTATCACCCATTGACAAAAGGCACATTACCTTCTGATCAGTCAGTTCTGAGAATTTTATCTTGTATACATTGTTTCTTCGTTTTCCCTTGAAGACTATGGACTGATCATCCTTGTTAACCACTGTGCAGTTGTTCTTATTAAAGAATACATCATAACCACTGATTGAAATCAGAGAGTTACCAATGGTTCCAGTACCAATGATTTTGCCAGTCTGGTTTCCTCCAAATCCCACAGTTCCTCCCTCTTTCATGGTTAGGGTTAGGAACATAGACTTTTCTCCCGTCATGTGACGCGAGCAACCACTGTCCAGGTACCAAGCCTTGTGCTTTTCTAGTCCTTTTAGACATACCTGCAGCATCAATAATTTCAGACTTAGGTACCCATATTCTCATGGGTCCTTTTTGGTTAGTCTTAGAACCATTGAACTCCTTTCGTAAGTTACGTCTTGAAGTCATTGTCAATGTTTTCTCCCATACCTTAGGTTTGGAACCGTTTGGTTTAGGTTTCAACTTGCCTTTCACAGTTTCTCTTTTTTGAAACTTAGGCTTTGGTTTTTCAGACTCTAGCTTTTTCAGAGTCTGTTTATCAGACTTTGAATGTTTCAGAGTCTGAGACTTTAAAGCTTTGAGTTCAAAGTTTTTCAGACCCTTTAACTTATCATTCTGAAGTTTTGACTTTGTCAGAATCTTAGAAGTAGAAGTTGTAGGTTCTGAATGAGTCACTGTGTTGACTTCATCAGACTTTCTTACAAAATGATTTTTCAACGCCTCTCTGGCTCCATCAGGACCAGGTTTCAGAGTCATTTCATTTGAGTTTCCTCCAATGAATCCAAGACCATGTCCTCTGTTCTGATACGTGCTATAAATCATGGATGCAACTCTTGATCTGTCAATTCCAGTAGCAATAAATTCTTGCAGAGCAACATCTTGCTCACTTAAGTATTTACAGCTACACTTCTTGATCAATAAAGAGATATTTTCTTCTTTTAAATCTTCTAATTCCAACAGAGTTGAATTATGTCTTTTTGACAGCTTATCAAGCTGTTGTTTGACTTTCTTCAACTCAGTTGTCTTGGCTTTAAAATGACCAAGAAGCTCTTTGACAGATTCTATAAGTTCAGATCTTGTGAGTTCAGAATATACCTCTGTTTCATTTTCAGAGTCTGTATTTGATTCTGCTTCAGGTGTCTCTTTAACAGATTCGGTTGTAGCCATTAGTCCAACAGCTACATTGGCTTCACCATCAGCATCATCATCCTCAGATCCTGACTCATTATCAAGATTTTCCCAGGTGGCCATCAGACTTTTCTTGATCTGCTTCTTAAACTTGCTTGACTTGAAGGTTGGCCTTTTTGACTTGGGTTTCTCCTTCTGCAGTTCTGGACACTCAGCAATAAAATGTCTAGTTTTCTTGCAATTGAAGCAATCTTTCTGATCCTCCTTTTTGAACCCCTTCCCACTGCTCTTGCTCAGAAATCTCTTGTTCTTCTTAGCAAGGTACTGCATTCTGCTTGAAAGCATAGCCATTTCCTTTGCAACATCAGGATCCTCCTCTGAGCTTTCAGAAGCTGAAGACTCATTTTCAGACTCTTCAACCTTGAGAGCCTTTGAAGACCTTCCTTTTGATTTTAAGGCAATGGTTTTGGATTTTCTTGCAGAATCATGTTCATTGAGACTTAACTCATGAACCTTGAGTGAACTTACAAGATCTTCAACACTTAAAGTGTTTAAATCTTTAGCTTCCTCAATTGCAGTGACCTTTGGTCTCCATCTAGAGGGTAAGCTCCTTAAAATCTTGCTAACATGATCAGAAGCTATGTAACTCTTCTTCAGTATCTGAAGACCAGATACTAGAGTTTGAAATCTTTAGTACATCTGCTCAATACTTTCATCCTCTTTCATCTTAAACTGTTCATATTGATGAACTAACAGAAGAGCTTTAGCTTCCCTGACCTTTTTGCTTCCTTCGTAGTTAGCACAGAGAGAAGCAAACATGGCTCTAGCAGTAGATTTGTCACTCATCTTCATGTATTCCGTTTTAGGAATAGCAGTTACAAGAGCCCCTCTGATGATATGATGTTTCTTATAGATTTTCTTTTGAGCAGCAGTATGAAGTTTGCGATCAATGACAGCACCTTCGTCATCAAGTTGTAAGTCACCAACACCATCTTCAAGTATGTCCCAGAGTTCTTCATCAAGACCCATGACATAACTATAGAAGTTGGTTTTCCACCAAGAAAATTCTTCAGGACCACCATTGAACTTAGGAATTTTTCCATAATCAGCCTTTCTACTGCTGTTATTGGGTCCATATTCATATGGTATAACAGCACCAGAAGTGGCACCAGAAGAAGACGGTTCACTGGAAGACATGTTTTTCTCTTGAGGAGTGAGAATCTAATTCCTTTAAACTCAGAGTCTGAATGAGATCAGAGTCTGATTGGAGATTATGTTTTGATTGCAGCGGAATAATCAAGAGATAGAGAGAAGAGAGAACACAAGCAATTATACAGGTTCCTTCCATAAACCGGAAGTAGTCCTGTCCCCCTTGTACTTCCAAGGAGAGTTCACTAAAATGTAATTCCAAATTATAAGTTGCTCAAACGCACAGTATGAGACTTCCTTGCTCAAGCACACAGGCGAGAGACTTCCTTGCTCAAAGACACAACTAAGAGACTTCCTTTGCTCAATGGACGCAGCCAAGAGACTTCCTTTGCTCAATGGACGTAGCCAAGAGACTTCCTTTGCTCAAGCACAAAAGCAAGAGACTTTTACACAATTACAGAAAATTGAATAGAGTTGAAACACTTTGACAACAATCAAATAGTGTTTAAATTACAACAAAGACAGACTCTGTTTTACACAAAAGACAGACTCTGTTTTTCTGTGAAACTTAGAAATTCTAGAATACTCAGTTTGTAAGAATCTAAGTTGATGATGTGCTTTTGTTGAGACTCAGTTGAATACGAAAGCAGCGCAAAGTAATTTTTCAAGTTCTAGAGTCCACCAATTCTCCAAGTCTTCTATCCTTTATATAGGCGTAGGAAAGAGACGTTGAGTCATCCAGCACATCAGGATGATTTCTGAAGCTTGATCAATGACTGTTGATCTGTTGCTTGATTTGGTAATAGTCCTTCAATAGCATCATTTGAATTCCATTCCCTTTGAGGATTAATACCGGTAGAAACAGTTGCCAAACTGTACGAGGTAGTGGAGTAGTGGAAACATAGTTCGTACAACGTACTCTGTACTGGCCTGCAATCTTTTTCTTTGTGCTTCCCACGCTCAAGTTGACTTTGAAGCTAGCCGTTACTCCATTTGAGAGTTTCTTTTTGCATCGCAATGCAGTAGAAATCCTTGTTAGCAGATTATCAAATTTGTGGCTTCAGACTCACTGTAGCACTATGCTTCTGATAATCTTCAGACTCTCTTGGTTCTCAGATTCTGATGGTCTTCAGACTCTGATACAGTCTTCAGACTCTCTTCGATGCAGTCTTCAGATTCTCTTCGATGCAGTCTTCAGACTCTCTTCGATGCAGTCTTCAGACTCTCTTCGATGCAGAATCACAAGCAACAAGCTTCTCTGGAATTTTTGCTCTTTAACTTTGTTCAAACAGAATACTTTCTAAGATATAAATCTTAATTGATATCCTGCATACTTAAACAAATATTAGCAATATCCAATTGACAACTTTTTAATACCTTGTTATCATCAAAACTCAAAACGTGGTATTGCTGAACACCTTTGTTCCAACAGAAATCTCTTACTAGCTCCTGATATGTTGGTCCATTCAACATACCGAAATAACTCATCATCCTTTGTGATAAGAAATGAGAAGAGACGTCTACTCCGTGACGAATAAGAGAGCCAAAGTCTACTAGAGATTCAACTTGAACTTCCAGAGTTTCTTTAATGAGGTTCATCGTTCTGGGTTTAATCACGTATGATTTTCCAGTTTTGACTAACACACCTGATTGAATGAGATCACTTGCCATTGAGAGGTTTCTAGGTTTTGATTTTTTTTTAGAACAAAAAGTTTTACAGAGATTGAAAACAAGAAGGTTGTTCAGAGAAAAAAACAAAGAGTGAAAAGAGAAGTGAGTTGTGTGTGATAGGTATTTATAGAAAAAAAAATGATAACCGTTTGGAAAGAATAGGGGACAAACAAACACGATTAATAAATACAGAGAGCATGCAGCCGTAAAAGTATTGGGACAATGCGAAGGTAACTTGTTAAACGTAATGAAATCATTGCCCTTTGAGTTCTTACCCAATACAGACAGGCCACGTCTGAGAAACTAAAAAGTAACTGTCACCGTAGTGGGGCAGGTGTTACTGAACTTGAAGAAAAATCGATTCATAAACAGAATAAGCAGCGGATAAAAAAAATTCGATTTTCGTTCCTTGGATCATTACGAATTACACATGAATCAGTGATTCAATTGTTACCTCGAAGTGTGAAATCTGAAAGCTGGAAACTGGAAGCACGATCACAGCAAAGCAAGCAGCAAGCAGCAAAGCCTCTAGCAAGTCCACACGAACAGTGCTCCTCCAAAACTCGGTGCTAGCCAATGAATTAGAAGTTTCAGAGAGTTAAGGGTTTCAAAACGTGCAACCTCAAACTCCAGCACTAGGCTTCTATTTATAGAACTCTTAGTGTGCTCTGCAAGTTTAGAAGTCACTATTGGGCTTCTGTAAGACCAATAACGAGTTTAGTAATTCTGCTAACTAATTAGCGTTATTTATTAAACGCACCCCTTATATAAGTCATACTTATATATTTCTCTTTTGACTGTTCTTTGTGTGTGACCCTATAGGTTCTAGTCACGTTGGCAATAATATTAAATCTAATATTTAATACTATAAACAATGAGCGGTATCTAGCAACACATCATTGCTACCCAAGTGACAAGAATGTCAAGTGATCTGACGAAACCTTTTTCCATGATAATACTTATGTATACGATTACTCCTTTGTCCTAATATCTTTATTGATCTCAATGCATATATTTTGTCACCATTGTGTAGATCAATATTTATATTTCTTGATTCCAAAATATACTGAATAATGAATAAGTCCAATATCCTATATCGACTTAGTTCGGCATGGCTATGCAGTTTTACAGTCATATTTCATCAAGAGGCCTATAGATATATCTCCTGTTTATGAGGAGGGACAAATCCCATCTAGGACACTCATGCCCCTCAGCATGATTCATCAAGTACCCATCAACCAACGTTATGGTTATCCTTTTACAGACAACGTTAGAATGGCAACAAAGCACTTGAGTCCACATCTAGGGATCATAGTGGTTTCAGGTCAAAGAGCGATGTACACTATTATCATTGTGAGAATATCTTATGACAATCTCATAACTTACTATGTAGTATTCTCACGATGGCTCTATCTAGTATAAATATTACTCCTAACATTTATACTTATGTATAGACTTGATATCTCATATCTATGACCCATGAGATGCGGTCATCAGTCTTCATACATAATAGTCTCGACGCTTTATTGTTATCCTAATTCATATTAAAGCTTGACTACAGATACATTTAAGAATAGCGTTCTTTATGATAATGTAATCTCATGATTAAGTCACACTTAATATGTTATTACATGAACTATCTATTCTAAGGACTTTATTAACATTACTATAAATATATAATAAAGAGTGCCATATATTATTTAATAATAAAAGTCATGATACATAAGATAAGTTTCACATAAACTATTGGCCTCTAGGGCTTATACCAACAGAACTCAACAGTCATGCTTCCACTAATACGAGCTTCTGAGAGTCTAAGATTTCTTAACAGAGTCTGGAGGTTTATCAGAAGCTTATGTTTACTAGAGTCTCCAAAAGAGAGTCTGATTCTCAATTAGCTTCTGAGTATCTTTCAGAATCTGAATTCTGTTTTCAGAGGCGCACATTAACCAGAGACATAACACATGTTCAAATTTTTCTTTATAAAATCAAATCTTTCAACAGATAAAGGTTTAGTAAATATATCAGCCCATTGATGATCAGTATCAATGAATTGAATATCTAAAATTCCTTTTTGAACATAGTCTCTTATAAAATGATGTTTAATCTCAATGTTCTTTGCTCTTGAATGCAGAATAGGATTCTTAGATAAACATATAGCTGCTGTATTATCACAATAAATTGGGATACAGTTTTCAGTTATTTGATAATCCTCAAGCAGATGTTTCATCCAGAGTAGCTGTGTACAACAAGTAGCAGCTGAGATGTATTCTGCTTCTGTTGTAGACAAAGCAATAGTTGCTTGCCTCTTGCTAGCCCAGGATATCAGATTCTCTCCCAAAAATTGATAATTGCCACTGGTTGATTTTCTTTCAATCCTGTCTCCAGCGTAGTCAGCATCACAGAATCCAACTAGCTTATAGTCAGAGGATTTCTTGTACAGAAGTCCAAGATTGGTAGTTCCTTTCATATATCTAAAGATTCTCTTAACAGCTGTTAAGTGAGACTCTCTAGGATCTGATTGAAACCTAGCACACAGACATACACTGAATAAAATATCTGGTCTGGATGCAGTTAGGTATAACAAAGAACCAATCATACCTCTATACAGCTTCTGATCAACTTTGGTTCCTTGATTTTCTTTGCTCAGAGTGCAGGTTGGATGCATTGGAGTATTCATTTCTTTGCAGTCCTCAAGATTGAACTTTTTCAGGAGCTCTTTCGTGTATTTGGACTGATGAACATAGACTCCATCATTGCATTGGTTGATTTGAATTCCTAGAAAGAACTTCAATTCTCCTATCATGCTCATCTCAAACTCATCCTGCATTACTTTGGAAAACTCTTTGCAAAGTGAACTATTTGTAGAACCAAAAATGATATCATCAACATAAATCTGAACTATAAGAATGTCTTTCTTCAGAGTCTTTTTGATTAGTGTAGTGACAACTTGCCCTCGTCCAAAGTTATTTTGAATTAAGAAATTACTCAGTCTTTCATACCAAGCTCTGGGAGCCTATTTCAAGCCATAGAGTGATTTCTTCAATTTATAAACATGCTCTGGATGTGTTAAATCTTCAAAGCCCGGAGGTTGTTTGACATAGACTTCTTCAGAAATGACACCATTAAGAAATGCACTCTTAACGTCCATTTAATACAGGGTTATGTTGTAATTTACTGCATAGGAAAGAAGTAACCTGATTGCTTCCAATCTTGCAACTAGAGCAAATGTTTCTGTGTAATCAATGCCTTCTTGTTGACTGTAGCCCTGCGCAACAAGTTTGGCCATGTTTCTGATTACTTCTCCTTGTTCACTAAGCTTATTTCTGAACACCCATTTAGTTCCAATGATGTTCTTGTGTTCAGGCTTAGCTACTAGATCCCATACTTCATTCCTTTTGAATTGATTAAGTTCGTCTTGCATTGCCAGAATCCATCCTTCATCTCCAAGTGCTTCTTCAATAGAGGTTGGTTCAATAACAGATAATAATCTCAAAGCAGACTCTTCTTGTCTGAAATACGATCTAGTTCTTCTGGGACTTTCTTTATTGTCAATTATCTGATCCTCAGGATGTGAAGACTTGTATTTAAATGAATGTTTGGATTGACTAGCTTGCTGAGAACCATCTTGAGCTTCTTCAGAAGCTTCTTCATTAGGAACTTCAGGGGATGCTCCAGCTTCTGAAGTATCTTCAGATTCTGGAATCTGATCAGATTCTGAGTTGTCATCAGAATCTTGAGATCCTGCATAACTTTCATCTTGCTCTGGAGTTTCACTTCCAGGCACTTTGTAATCGAATCTGACATGCATAGATTCTTCAACACATTGTGTTTCTGAATTATACAGTCTGTATGCCTTAGATCGTTCAGAGTAACCTAAGAAGAATCCCTTTTGAGCTTTGGCATCAAATTTCCTTAGATAGACTTTATTGTTCAGGACATAACAAGTACATCCGAACTGATGAAAATAAGATATGTTAGGTTTCCTTCCTTTAAAGAGTTCATATGCTGTTTTGTTCAACAGAGGTCTGATATAGATTCTGTTCTGAACATAACAAGCTGTGTTTACTGCTTCTGCCCAAAAATGTTTAGCCATACTGTTCTCATGGATCATGGTTCTAGCCATTTCTTGTAAGGTTCTATTATTTCTCTCTACAACTCCATTTTGTTGTGGAGTTCTAGGTGCAGAGAATTCATGAATAATTCCATGTTTTTCACAGAAAACCTCAAAAGGTTCATTTTCAAATTCTCCTCCATGATCACTTCTGACTTTCAAGATTTTCAATTCTTTCTTAGATTGAATTTGGATGCAAAATTTACTAAACACAGAATATTAGTCATCTTTAGTTTTCAGAAACTTAACCCAACTCCATCTGCTGTAGTCATCAACAATGACTAGTCCATATTTACTTCCATATAAGGATGCAGTGCTAACTGGTCCAAATAATCAATATAAAGTAACTCCAAGGGTCTGGAAGTAGAAACAATTTCTTTCGGTTTAAAGGAGATCTTGACAATCTTCCCTTTCTGACATGCTCCGCAAAGAGCATCTGAATGATAGTCAATGTCTGGTAGGCCTTTGACTAGTTGCAACTTGCTAAGCTTAGAGATTAATCTCCAGTTTGTGTGTCCCAACCGTCTGTGCCACAGCCACTTCTTATCACCCATTAACAGAAGGCAAACTACCTTCTGATCAGTCAGTTCATATAATTTTATCTTGTAGACATTGTTTCTCCTCTTTCCCTTGAAGACTATGGATTGATCATCCTTGTTAACCACAGTGCAGTTGTTCTTATTAAACAAAACATCATAACCACTGTCACATAATTGACTTATGATTAGTAGGTTATGTCTAAGTCCATCAACAAACCACACATTACAGATTGAGATAAGAGAGTTACCAATGGTTCTAGTACCAATGATTTTGCCAGTCTGGTTTCCTCCAAATCCCACAGTTCCTCCCTTTTTCATGGTTAGGGTTAGGAACATAGACTTTTCTCCCGTCATGTGACGCGAGCAACCACTGTCCAGGTATCAAGCCTTCTGCTTTTCTAGTCCTTTTAGACATACCTGCAGCATCAACAATTTCAGACTTAGGTACCCATATTTTCATGGGTCCTCTTGGGTTAATCCTTGAACCGTTGAATTCCTTTCGTAAGATGCGTCTTGAAGTCATTGGCAGTGTTTTCTCCCACACCTTGGGTTTAGAACCGTTAGGTTTAGGGTTCAACTTGCCTTTCACAGTTTCTCTTCTTTGAAATTTAGGCTTTCGTTTTTCAGATTCTGGCTTTTTCAGAGTCCGTTTTTCAGACTCTGAATGTTTTAGAGTCTGAATCATTGAAGCTTTAGTTTCAAAGTTTTTCAGAACTTTTAACTTTACATTCTGAGATTTTGACTTAGTCAGAACCTTAGAACTTGAAGTTGTAGGTTCTGAATGAGTCACTGTGTTGACTTCATCAAACTCACTTACAAAGTGATTTTTCAATGCTTCTCTGGCTCCATCAGGACCAGGTTTCAGAATCACTTCATTCGAGCTTCCTCCAATAAATCCAAGACCCTGTCCTCTGTTCTGATATGTGCTATAGATCATGGATGCAACCCTTGATCTGTCAATTCCAGTAGCAATAAATTCTTGTAAAGCAATATCTTGCTCACTCAAGTATTTACAACTACACTTCTTGATCAATAAAGTATCATTTTCTTCTTTTAAACTTTCTAACTCCAACATAGTTGATTTTGTCTTTTTGACAGCTTATCAAGCTGTTGTTTGACTTTCTTCAACTCAGTGGTTTTAGCTTTAAAATGACCAAGAAGTTCTTTGACAGAATCTACTAATTCAGATCTTATGAGTTCAGAAAATACCTCTGTTTCACTTTCAAAGTCTGCATCTGATTCTGCCTCAGGTGTCTCCTTTACAGATTCAGTTGTAGCCATTAGTCTAACAGCTACATTGGCTTCACCATCAGCATCATCATCCTCAGACCCTGACTCATTATCAAGATCTTCCCAGGTAGCCATCAGACTTTTCTTGATTTGCTTCTTAAACTTGCTTGACTTGAAGGTTGACCTTTTTCACTTGGATTTCTCTTTCTACAGCTCTGGACAGTCAGCAATAAAATGTCCAGTCTTTTTGCAGTTGAAGCAACCTTTCTGTTCCTCCTTTTTGAAACCCTTCCCACTGCTCTTGCTCAGAAATCTCTTGTTCTTTTTAGCAAGGTATTGCATTCTGCTTGAAAGCATAGCCATTTCTTTAGCAACATCAGGATCTTCCTCTGAGCTTTCAGAAGCTGAAGATTCATTTTCAGACTCTTCAACCTTGAGAGCTTTAAAGAAATTGTTTTAGACTTTCTTGCAGACTCATGTTCATTGAGACTCATGAACCTTGAGAGAGCTTACAAGATCTTCAACACTTAAAGTGTTTAAATCTTTAGCCTCCTCAATTGCAGTAACCTTTGGTCTCCATCTAGAGGGTAAGCTCCTTAGGATCTTGCTAACATGATCAGAAGCTATGTAACTCTTCTTTAGTATCTGAAGACCAGATACTAGAGTTTGAAATCTTTAGTACATTTTCTCAATACTTTCATCCTCTTTCATCTTGAACAGTTCATACTGATGAACTAATAGAAGAGGTTTAGCTTCCCTGAACTTTTTGCTTCCTTCATAGTTTGCACAAAGAGAAGCAAACATGGCTCTAGCAGTAGATTTGTCACTCATCTTCATCTATTCAGATTTAGGAATAGCAGTGACAAGAAGCAAACATTCCTTTTGAAGATTAATAGCGGTAGACACAGTTGCCAAACTGTACGAGGTAGTGGAGTAGTGGAAACAGAGTTCGTACAACGTACTCTGTACTGACCTGCATTCTTTGTCGTTGAGCATCCCATGCTCAAGTTAACTTTGAAGCTAGCCGTTACTCCAAATGAGAGTTTCTTTTGCATCGTAATGCCTTTAGAAATCCTTGTAAGCAGATCTTCAGATTGCAGGCTTCAACTCACTGTAGCACTTCAGCTTCTGATGATCTTCAGACTCTCTTGGTCTTCAGGTTCTGATAGTCTTCAGACTCTGATAATCTTCAGACTCTTCTTCGATACAGTCTTCAGACTCTCTTCTATATAGTCTTAAGACTCTCTTCGATTCAGTCTTCAGACTCTCTTCGATACAGAATCACAAGCAACAAGCTTCTATAGATCTTTGCTCTTAAAATGTTCAAACAGAATACTTTCTAAGATATAAATCTTGATTGATATCCTGCATACTTAAACAAATATTAGCATATCCAATTGACAATTTTTAATACCTTGTTATCATCAAAACTCAAAACGTGGTATTGCTGAACACCTTTGTTCCAACATATTGCATAAGAATAGGGAAGAAGAGGTGGTGGTGGGCGGCTAGGAGGAGTAGGAGAGGATCGAAAACCTAACTGATACCATATAGAAAAATAGCTTAATGTTTTTCATTGATAATCTGAGTGCATTATATACATCAATTTGCTATCATTCTCTCAATGACTAATGAATACAAAATAAATGACTAATTAATACAAATAATACCTATTATTGTTTTTTAAATAATACAGATTCTATGACTAAGTAACATATATTCTATCAGTATTTATATCTGTTAGAGAGCTTTTGAATGCTAAAAATTTTCTGTTTGTCATGTCTGCAGTGCAAATAATTCATGTCTATGCCAAATAGGATTTTACCAAAATGATTGGTCAATCCTGGAATAGTCTTAAGCCCTGAAGAAAGAACTGTAATTATAAGAGTCATTGTGTTTTTAATTCTTTGTTACATTGCATTTTGTAGCATGCTACCATCATTTAGTGAAAGGTGTCTCATAATCGCATTGCTTAGTTGCAATTGCTTACACAATTGTTTGTAAAGTATATAGCTTTATTTTTATTTATTTTTCCTTTCTATCTTTTTCTACTTCAATATTTTTATTATTCTAGTTATCAACTTATGAGTTAATATCTGTAAGCCTATCCCCATAACTTTTCCTATGACATACAACATTTATTTTTCCTTTTTCTTTTTTACCTTCAAAATGTATTGAAGCCTAAATCTAAATATCTTTTCGAGTTGAGACTCGAACTTTGGTTTGTGACATTATGAGATTTGAATTTATGTTGTTATACCTATCCCTGTTGATCCTTTCGTTTTAGGGTTAAATAAATTTTTCACCTCTAAAAATATATAGCGAATTTTTATTTGTCTTTTAACAGCATGTTTATATTCATATTTATGTCAATGCTATTTTCTTTTATGTCAAAGATATGTTCAAATTGTGTCTATCATTTTTTAAAAGGACAAATTACGTCGATTTTTTTTAAAACAACAAAATATGTCAATATATTATGTCCAAATTATGTTAATATAGATTGGTCTAACTTTAAAATCACTCTTACTTTAACTTTTCACTGCTTCTTATTTTTTTTCTCTGATGGAGAGCAGGTGGATCAGAACCCTAAAATCACTCTTATGTTCACTTTTTATCTGCTACTCCCCGCCGCGGCTACCCGATCTCCCGTTCGAATTGGTGGCAGAGATTCTGTGTAGGCTCCCCGTGAAGCTCCTCGTACAACTACGATGTCAGAGTAAGTCCCTCAATACCCTAATTTCTGATCCCACATTCGCGAAGAAACACCTTCGCCTATCAACAAAGAGCCACCACCATCAACTCATCTTACCCTACCTAGATGATAAATGTGTGGCAAGGGTAAACTCTTACCCATTAAACTCCGTAATGGGTAAATTCACCCAACAAGACTTTCCTTATGGTGGAAAACGCTATAAGGGCAGACCATACCATAGTATAATTGGCTCTTGCAATGGAATCATTTGTTTGGCTCTGGCTCTACCAGGAGGTAATGTTATAAAACGGAGTGAACTTGTTTTGTGGAACCCTACCATTAGAAAATTAAAAAGATTGTTGCATTTCGAAACTCCAAGAGACGCTTATGATTCTACTTTGTTTGGCTTTGGATATGATCATATTATTGATGTTTACAAGATGCTTGCTGTTTCTTTCTATCGATGCGGTGGTAAAAACATTTTAAAAATTCAAGCAAGGGTTAATACCGTGGGTACTGATTCTTGGAGAATGATTCATGGGGAGTTACCTTTATCAAATGGTCGTGATGAATTAATGAAATTTGTGAGTGGTGCACTTAATTGGATCGCATATGGGGTTGATGGTGATAATAGTGTTCTTTCTTTTGATTTGGTGAATGAGTCGTCTAGAGAGCTTGTGCAGCCTGACTATGGAGGGGAGTCTGTGCTTGACGTGATCTTGAGTGTCTTGAAGGATTGTTTGTGTATCTTTGCACATACTCACCAATTTTCTAGTGTTTGGTTGATGAAGGAATATGGAAATGAAGAGTCTTGGACTAAATTGTTTAATGTTCCTTACATGGAAGAAGATCCTTTGCATCCTTTTCATGGCAAGCCACTATGGATTTTTGAGGATGACAAAGTGCTAATGGAATATATGTCATTTCTGGCAATTTATGACTTCAAAAGTGGTGCTATGTGGCCAAATTTTTCAAAAGCCTGTATTTGGAATAACCCTGAAGTTTGCGCCGAGAGTATGATATCACCTGAGAGTTTGATATCACCTGATTTTTAGATTGAGGATGTCAATGTGGTTCTAAGTGGCTTGAGCTAGACTCAATGGCAACTTATGTGTTAATTTTTCGTTTATGTTACTTATTTTATACTTGTTCTAAATTATTTGTTGATTGTATCCGTAGCTCGAGACATTGCTATGTTATTCTCATTTATTAGATTAAACAAGTTTGTGTGTGCTTTTGGAATCAAAGTACTTATGTGCCAAGAACTTCGTGCTAGTGTGAAAGCATAATTGTTAAGTAGATTAATTAGTATAATTTGTCTATGACCCTTTTTTTCTTTCATTTCATCTTAATGACTTGTATGTTTTGTATGATCTTCATTTTGTACAATAAAGTACTATTATACTATTATTGAGATGCCTAGCTTTGATTCAATCACCCGTAAAATGAAGGCGAAATCAACTACAACTTCCACATGAGATGCAGCAACTAATGAGATGGAACATTTAGATTTCAATCAGAATTTAACTTCCAAACATCTCATAACGGTGGTAAGCTTTAATATTTTAACAAATTGAGAGAACAAAAAAGAATAAATTGCAATCTATCTTGACAATGGTGAGATACATTTGCTTGCTTCTATGGAACTTTATGTTCATATCATGCAAAGCATAGCTACTTATTATATCAAGATAGTTTGTGGTTCCGACTTATGTAGTCGGCAGCAGTGATGTTCAAACTGTATTAAATTTGGTTGCTTGTTTTGAGTGTTTTAGGTGCAGGGACTACAATTGACTTTGTTTTTTCTGATTTAATATTTTTGTCATATTTGTATCAAACTCTTCACTGTGTTTTGTCATATTTGGTTGCTTGTTTTTTCTGTTGTGATTTTGGATTGTTATTGTTGCTTGATCCTCTTAGATGTAAGACACTTCTAACATTTGCAGAAAAATCAGTATTTCTTTTCTAAACATTAGAACACAATAAGTGTCTTTGCTGATGTTTTCTATTTTCAGATGCAATGAGATTACTAAGCATTGATAGCAGGTTTTGTGTTCTGGTCTGGTCACACATCAATAATGCTTTATTGTTGCCACTTTAGTTATCTACATTTGGAGTTTCCCTCTGATGCATGTCCTTCCTGTTGATTGATCAAAAAAAATTATCTACGTTGCCACTCGATTAGCACCACATTTGCCATCTGAATTACTGCCGCCACTGTTTTTTTGTGATTTTCCAATGTGTTCTCATTACAATGACGCCATATACACAAGAACAGAATCGTGAAAACCTTCTGTTTCTGCACTTACAGCCCCTGCAATATTGAAAAGAAATACCTCAATAAAACCTGGCAGCCCGCAAATCTTGCCAAATACCCGCCTCTTGCCAAACTTCCTCTGCATAGTTACATCCGAAAAACAGGTGCCACCCATTTTCTTCGTTAATCTCATACATCGCAACTTTTTTCTTCGTTAAAGTGAATATTATTTAAATCTTATAAGTTGGGGAGAGTTGTAACGCCCGTTTTAATTATTTAAATTATTTTATATAGTATAGATAATATTTATATGATTTTGTGTGAATTAAGTGATATTTGAGATATTATGTGATTTATGTGAGTTATGTGATTTTATGAAGGTTGAGACTTATTTTATTGTTTAGTAAAATAATATTTGAAAATAAAATAAATGTTAAGTTGTGGGTTTGTTTTAGAATTAGATAAAGTTGTGAGGAAATAAGATAAAATAAAACAAATAGAGGTTTAAACTGGGGAAATAGGTTTAGAATTGTACAGAACGTACAATTCAGAGTTTTGGAAGAAAAAGGGAGAAAACAGAAGAGAAGAACCCGAGAGGCTGCTGCTCGATTTTCTTAAGGTAAGGGTGAGCCTATCATTACAATTTCATTAGAACATGAAATTCATGATTATAGTTAACAAATTCTAGGTTTAATACATGAGAATTAGGGATTTGAGAGTTAGGTCAAAAGTGAGGAGTTGAGGTTTAGATTATGAAAAACTGTACCAATGTTGTAGGAAACTGTTTACAGATCATAGGGTAACCTTTATACATCACCTTAGGTGAATTTAGAGATTAACATGGTGAAATTTGGGGTTTTCGGCGAAAATTGTCGCAAACTCGTATCTCTTCTGTCGTCGCTCGCCACAGCAAGCAGCCATCTCGCCACGGCGAGTAATCATCAGCTCGCGAGGCGAGTCAAACAGCTCACCATAGCGAGCAACCCCTAGAAGATTCGCGAGGCGAACAACCTACTCGCCATAGCGAGTAACACCCAGGAGCTCGCCAGGCGAGCAACTCAACTCGCCGTAGCGAGCTACTTGTGATGGCTCGCAAGGCGAGCAGTTCCACTCGCCGTAGCGAGTAACCCTGAAGGTTCGCGAGGCGAGAGATCGCACTCGCCATAGCGAGTAGTCCTGTATCAGACTACCTTTTAGAATAATGCGACTCTTGTCGCACGATTGGTTATGAGATTACCCTGGATTAGAATTAAGTACTGGAATATTAAGGCGACCTGTAGAGCTGTTAACTGATGCTTGAGTTGTTATAGTGACCTATACATTGTATATGCTTTCTTTGAATTATAAGAGATGATGTATGTGAATGTTTGCGATTGTACTATGTTTGTGATGTTGATTGCTGCCATGCTGCCATGATTTGTTAATAATTAAAGCTGCATGTGTCGTTATAAGATTTATCATGTTATAGTCCAAATTATTGGAGTTCATTTGAGATGTCTAAGATTTAAGAAGTTGAGTCCATGCATATTCATCCAGAGACGAGGGCTCATGCCCTAGGAGCTTTTGCTCAATAGCGACGAGAGCTTATGCTCTAGGAGTATTTTTATGCTCAATAGCAACGAGGGCTTATGCCCTAGGAGTATATTTATACTCAAAATGGTACCACATGCATGATTAAGATGTCTAAGTTGCATAAGTTGAGTTGAAGTTGCATTGTCAAGTCAAACTATTAAGTTGAACTGTGATGTTGAATTATGAAGTTGTTTAAGATGTTACTTGACTATTGTTATGATATATAAAGATGAAGTTATGCTGTTAAATGTAATTGTTGAATTATATGTTTAATGTTTTTGTTTTGAGAATCTCACCCCTTCTGTTGGAATTGCCGCCTTGTGGGCAAGTGCAGGTGATCAAGCTTTAGTTGTTGTTGCTGTTGTGAGTGGCTACCCTCACTGTGTCCTTAGGTGCTCTGATACGTAACGGGATGGGAACCTTTATGTTTAATTTCTATTCCTTACGTATTGATTATGACTTAAGTTTTCAGTTGATTTATGTTGAGACGTATTTATGAGGCCTGCGTGCCAAAACGATTTGTTAACATTGAATTTTATCCGCTGCGATGTTAGAACAATTTTGACTAGGATAGATATTTATTTATTCCCTTTTGAGAATTTAAGAAATGTAGCATTCCGTTTTATATGATACTCTGATTTATTTATGAAATTTTTAATTTGGGAAAACGGGGTGTTAAAATTGGTATCAAAGCAGGTCGGTCCGTCCGGCCAAGTAGATCTAGTCGTGCGTGTCGAGTGTTAGTTTAATTCTGTTTGAATTTCTCTGACCCGTTCTCGTTATGTAGTGAACTAAGATGGCTGGAAGAAATGATGCTGCTCTTGCTGCTGCATTACAAGCGATGGCTCAAGCTGTGGGCCAACAACAGAATGCTGGTGGAAATGATGGAGTGAGGATGTTGGAGACTTTTCTGAGGAATCATCCACCTACGTTCAAGGGAAGATACGACCCCGACGGAGCTCAGACATGGCTCAAGGAGGTCGAAAGGATTTTCAGAGTGATGCAGTGTACGAACGTCCAGATGGTGCGCTTTGGCACACACATGTTAGCTGAGGAAGCGGATGACTGGTGGGTGAGTGTCCAACCGGTCTTAGAGAATGGGGGTGCTGCTGTTACTTTGGCCGTATTTAGGAGGGAGTTCCTGAACCGTTACTTTCCGGAAGATGTTCGCGGGAAGAAGGAGATTGAGTTCCTTGAGCTGAAACAAGGGAACATGTCGGTGACTGAGCATGCTGCCAAGTTTGTGGAGTTGGCTAAGTTCTATCCACACTATACTGCTGAGACGGCTGAGTTTTCTAAGTGCATTAAGTTCGAGAATGGCTTGCGTGCTGATATCAAGAGGGCAACTGGTTACCAAAAGATCCGTAATTTTTCCGAGCTGGTGAGCAGCTGCAGAATTTACGAGGAGGACACTAAAGCTCACTACAAGGTAGTGAATGAGAGAAAGAGTAAAGGACAGCAAAATCGTCTCAAGCCTTATAGTGCCCCTGCTAATAAGGGCAAGCAAAGAGTTAATGATGAGAGGAGACCTCAGAAGAAGGATGCTCCTGCCGAGATTGTCTGCTATAATTGTGGTGAAAAAGGCCACAAGAGTAATGCTTGTACTGGAGATGTGAAGTGGTGTTACCACTGTGGTAAAAAAGGACATGCTACTTCGGCATGCAAATATGATGATGTGGTGTGCTTTAACTGTAATGAAGAAGGTCATATTGGTTCACAATGCAAGAAGCCTAAGAAGGCTCAGACTACTGGCAGAGTGTTTGCTTTGACTGGCACACAGACAGAGAATGAGGATCGTTTGATCAGAGGTACTTGTTATTTTGATAGTACTCCTTTAATTGCTATTATTGACACAGGTGCTACACATTGTTTTATTGCTATTGATTGTGCTGCTAAGTTGGGTCTTTCTATGTCTAATATGAATGGGGAAATGGTTGTCGAAACTCCAGCTAAGGGTTCGGTGACCACTTCTCTTGTGTGTTTAAGATGTCCTCTGTCGATGTATGATCATGATTTTGAAATTGATTTAATCTGTCTACCCTTGAGTGGTATGGATGTGATTCTGGGTATGAATTGGTTAGAGTACAATCATGTGTATATTAATTGTTTTCGCAAGTCGGTGTATTTCTCTTCTGATGAAGAAGAAAGTGGAGCAGAGTTTTTATCTACTAAACAGCTGAAGCAGTTAGAACGTGAAGGAATGTTGATGTTTTCTTTGATGGCATCTTTATCTATTGAGAACCAAACGTTGATTGATAAGGATAGAGTGGTATGCGATTTTCCAGAAGTTTTTCCCGATGAAATTCCTGATGTGCCTCTAGAAAGAGAAGTTGAATTTTAGATCGACCTTATTCCGGGAACGAAGCCTGTGTCTATGACACCTTATCGCATGTCAGCTTCCGAGTTGGCTGAGTTGAAGAAACAGTTAGAAGATTTTCTTGACAAGAAGTTTGTTAGACCAAGTGTTTCTCTTTGGGGAGCGCCGGTATTACTAGTAAAGAAGAAGGACGGTAGCATGAGGTTGTGTATTGATTACCGACAGCTGAATAAAGTAACTATAAAGAATAGGTATCCACTTCCGAGAATTGATGATTTAATGGATCAGTTAGTGGGTGCACGAGTGTTTAGCAAGATTGATTTGAGGTCAAGATATCATCAGATTAAAGTGAAAGATGAAGATATGCAGAAGACAGCGTTCAAAACGCGTTACGGGCATTATGAATACAAAGTGATGTCTTTCGGTGTTACGAATGCACCTGGTGTGTTTATGGAGTACATGAACCGAATTTTTCATGCGTTCTTGGATCGATTCGTGGTTGTGTTCATCAATGATATTTTGATTTACTCCAAGTCTGAAGAAGAGCATGCGGAACATTTGAAGATAATCTTGCAAGTGTTGAAGGAGAAGAAGCTTTATGCTAAATTGTCGAAGTGCGAATTCTGGTTAAACGAGGTGAGTTTTCTTGGCCATGTTATTTCTGGTAATGGTATTGCAGTTGATCCGTCTAAAGTTGAAGCAGTGTCGCAATGGGAGACTCCTAAGTCGGTTACAGAGATTAGAAGCTTTTTGGGATTAGCTGGGTACTACAGAAGATTTATAGAAGGATTTTTGAAGTTGGCACTTCTGTTAACGCAGTTGACCTGCAAAGGTAATGCATTCGTGTGGGATGTTCACTGTGAGAATAGTTTTAATGAATTAAAGAAGCGTGTGACGACGGCTCCAGTTTTGATTTTGCCTAAGTCTGATGAACCTTTTATTGTGTATTGTGATGCGTCCAAGTTGGGTTTAGGTGGTGTGCTTATGCAAGATGGTAAAGTGGTTGCTTATGCATCGAGACAGTTGAGAATCCATGAACGAAATTACCCTACTCACGATCTTGAATTAGCTGCAGTGGTGTTTGTGCTTAAGATTTGGAGACATTACTTGTATGGTTCGAGATTTGAAGTGTTTAGTGACCACAAGAGTTTGAAGTATTTGTTTGATCAGAAGGAATTGAATATGAGACAGCGAAGGTGGCTTGAGTTGTTGAAAGATTATGACTTTGGTTTGAATTATCATCCGGGTAAAGCTAACGTTGTTGCAGATGCCTTAAGTAGGAAGACTTTGCATATGTCCGCTATAATGGCTAAAGAGTTTGAGTTGCTGGAACAGTTTAGAGATTTGAGTTTAGTATGTGAATGGTCACCCCAAAGTGTAAAGTTGGGAATGCTGAAGATTGATAATGAATTCTTGAAAAGTATTAAAGAGGCGCAGAGATTGGATGTTAAGTTTGTGGACTTGTTGGTTTCTAGCAATCAGACCAAAGACGGTGACTTTAAGGTCGATGAACAAGGTGTGTTGAGGTTCCGAGGTAGAATTTGCATTCCAGATGATGACGAGATGAAGAAGATGATTCTTGAAGAGAGTCATAGAAGTAGCTTGAGTATTCACCCGGGAGCTACGAAAATGTATCATGATTTGAAGAAGTTGTTTTGGAGGTCTGGATTGAAACGTAATGTGGCCCAGTTCGTATATTCGTGTTTGGTTTGTCAGAAGTCGAAAGTGGAACATCAGAAACTGGCTGGGATGATGATACCTTTAGATGTGCCAGAGTGGAAATGGGATAGTATATCCATGGATTTTGTGACGAGTTTGCCGAATACGCCTAAAGGGAATGACGCCATTTGGGTAATTGTTGATAGACTGACGAAGTCAGCTCATTTTATTCCGATTAACATCAGTTTTCCTATAGCTCAGTTGGCAGAGATTTATATTCGTGAAATAGTGAAGTTGCATGGTGTTCCTTCGAGCATCGTATCAGACAGAGACCCGAGGTTTACTTATAGATTCTGGAAGAGTTTGCAAGAGGCTTTAGGTTCTAAGTTGAAGTTGAGTTCGGCATATCATCCGCAGACAGATGGTCAGTCGGAAAGGACGATTCAGTCGTTGGAAGATTTGTTGAGAGTTTGTGTACTTGAGCAAGGAGGAATTTGGGATAGTCATCTTCCGTTGATAGAGTTCATGTACAATAACAGTTATCATTCTAGTATCGGAATGGCACCTTTCAAGGCTTTATATGGCCGGAGATGTAGAACTCCGTTGTGTTGGTTTGAGTCAGGTGAGAATGTGGTTTTAGGACCAGAAATTGTTCAACAAACTACTGAGAAGGTAAAAATGATTCAAGAAAAGATGAAAGCGTCGCAGAGTCGGCAAAAGAGTTATCATGATAAGCGTAGGAAAGACCTTGAGTTCCAAGAGGGAGATCACGTGTTCCTTAGAGTTACTCCCATGACCGGTGTGGGTCGTGCATTGAAGTCGAAGAAGTTAACCCCGAAGTTCATTGGTCTGTATCAGATATCAGAGAGAATTGGGACGGTGGCGTATCGAGTAGGTTTACCGCCGCACCATTCGAATTTGCATGATGTGTTTCACGTGTCGCAACTTCGGAAGTATATTCCAGATCCATCCCATGTGATTCAAAGGGATGATGTGCAAGTTAGAGATAACCTGACGGTTGAGACCTTACCAGTGAGGATCGGAGGCCGTGAAGTGAAGAGGTTGAGAGGCAAGGAGATACCTCTTGTGAAAGTCGTTTGGGACGGAGCGACGGGTGAAAGCTTGACATGGGAGCTAGAGAGTAAGATGCTGGAGTCTTATCCAGAGTTGTTTGCTTAAGGTAAATTTTCGAGGACGAAAATCTTATAAGTTGGGGAGAGTTGTAACGCCCGTTTTAATTATTTAAATTATTTTATATAGTATAGATAATATTTATATGATTTTTTGTGAATTAAGTGATATTTGAGATATTATGTGATTTATGTGAGTTATGTGATTTTATGAAGGTTGAGACTTTTTTTATTGTTTAGTAAAATAAGATTTGAAAATAAAATAAATGTTAAGTTGTGGGTTTGTTTTAGAATTAGATAAAGTTGTGAGGAAATAAGATAAAATAAAACAAATAGAGGTTTAAAAGGGGGAAATAGGTTTAGAATTGTACAGAACGTACAATTCAGAGTTTTGGGAGAAAACAAAAGAGAAGAACCGGAGAGGCTGCTGCTCGATTTTCTTAAGGTAAGGGTGAGCCTATCATTACAATTTCATTAGAACATGTAATTCATGATTATAGTTAACAAATTCTAGGTTTAATTCATGAGAATTAGGGATTTGAGAGTTAGGTCAAAAGTGAGGAATTGAGGTTTAGATGATGAAAAATTGTACCAATGTTGTAGGAAACTGTTTACAGATCATAGGGTAACCTTTAAACATCACCTTAGGCGAATTTAGAGATTAATATGGTGAAATTTGGGGTTTTCGGCGAAAATTGTCGCAAACTCGTATCTGTTCTGTCGTCGCTCGCCACAGCGAGCAGCCATCTCGCCACGGCGAGTAATCATTAGCTCGCGAGGCGAGTCAAACAGCTCGCCATAGAGAGCAACCCCTAGAAGGTTCGCGAGGCGAACAACCTACTCGCCTTAGCGAGTAATGTAACACCCCAAATTTCCAACATAAAAATTTATACATAATTATCAGAGTATAACACAAAAGGGATGTCACACATCATAAAAATCCTTAAAATAAAAAGAATAATAATTATTTATCCTTCAAAATTCATTAACATAAATCTTTTCAAAAACTTTGCAGCGGAATCATAATTTCAAAATCCTTAAAATAATTAGTTCTTGGCACAAGGCCTCAAAAGCATCTCAAAAATTCAAAGATAGATCGTAAACATCATAATTAGTTCAACATGATACATAAGGAATAGAATTCAATAAAACCCCATCCCGTTACATATCAGAGCATTTCCTACGACACCACAAGGACCTCTCACATCGTCGCACCTAAGCTTGATCACCTGCACTTGCCCACAAGGCGGCAATTCCAACAGAAGGGGTGAGATTTCACAAACAATAATAATGAGCGTATAATTCATCAAATGCATTTAACAACATAGAAATCATCAATTAATAATAATAATTCTTCATATAGTACTTCTTTAACAACTCATAAGAAACATCATGTAATCATCATAACAACATCAATTAGTAATACAAGTAACCACGTAGTTCATCTTTAATAATATTTCATATAACAATATAAACAACATAAACAACAATCAACTCCAAATCATCTTTAATGATACTTCATATAAACCATATAAACAACATAAGCAACAATCAACTTCAAATCATCTTTAACGATACTTCACATAAACAACATAAACAACAACATATAACTCTTCATTAACGATTCATTGATAATTATCAACTCGACAACTTTAGACAACTCCACAACTTCGACATCGACTACGCAAATTCAACTCGACTATGCAACTTAGACCTCTTATTCATGCATGTGGTACCAATCCAGGGCGTCAAGCCCTCAATGTAATAAGTATTAATATCCTTCCAGGGCATCAAGCCCCCAACGTGTAGAGTAAAAACTCACAGGGCATCAAGCCCCCAACTGAAATGAGTATGCAGGGACTCAACAACTTACAACATAGACAACGTCAACAACTTATAAGACTCCAATACTTTGGAACAACCACTTACAACTCAGACAACTTAGACCAACACTTGCAACTTTAACGACATTGACGACAACTGTGGCAATTACAACGACAACGACTTCGCATTGTCATACCCCAATTTTTGACCTAAGATTTACTCGACATTATTTTTAAATGCAACATGTTTTACTAATTTATTTTACATGACCAATTGATTTTTTATGCAAATATCTTTTTTTTTTCTTTTCATGTTCAGTTACTCTTTAGTCAACTACTTTCTTCTCTTAAAGGCTTTAAATGGAATCATATCATTGTTTCTTTTAACATGAAAAACTTATACATGATCATATTCATTATCATTATTGTCGTTCCAACCTTTGTTATTTTTATTTTTCTTTTTAAATCAACCTTGACTTTGTTTCACATAATTGTTGGTTTTATGGGCTTTAAAGAGCAATTTAAATTTCTTTTAATTGTGCATCGGCTGACTTTTTTTCTTCAAATGCTCATCACTCAACATTTTGTATAAATAGAAGAGGACCTCTACTTTAAGCAAGATGCAGTCACAATCCAAAAACAAAAACAAAAAATGAAAGCTCGCTAAGTTAAAAACCTGAAAAGGCGACTTAGGCAATAGAGAGCGTCCCGGTGGACTGAAAACCCGAAAGGGCAGTCCAGGCAAAAGTTAGGGGCACAAAAAAGAAAATATACTCCCGGTGGACTGAAAACCCGAAAGGGCGGTCCAGGCAAAAGTTAGGGATTTTTTAAAAAAAAAAACGAAAAACCAAAAAACAACAAAAGGAGCGTGACTGCTGGGGTATACCAATGGATTGACACTCTATAAAAATGACGTTTTCAAGACTTTTGGTCAACAGTGGCTTTTATCAGAACACTCTACGACGGTTCACAAATGGCGACTTCTTCCAAACTTTTCGGTCAACAATGGGCTTTCTTCCCATGAAGTATCAATGGTTACCTTGTACTGGTTTTTACTCTGTCAACGGCCCGATTTGTTCACAATAGTATCATCTCCAAGGAAGCTCGCCGAGTGTTTGTACTGTGATGTCGATCCACTTCCCATCTTAACTGTCTTGTCTCGTTTCATTGAGTCACCTGTCATATCTAGTTTACACAGTCGTACAAGTTATATTCATACATTCATACATCAATACTCTCGCATATTCATACACGACATATACACCGCATCATTTATACACGGTTTCATCAGTCACCTAGAATCTTGCTTGGTCGTATCCCTTCAGTTCGATCCTCACTACTCATTGTGCCAAGCAAATAGCTTGCAACCACCTTTTCTTATCCTTTGTGCCAAGTGAATAACTTGAAAACACCTTTTTATCTTCTTGTGTCAAGCGGAGAGCTGGCAACCACCTTTCAAGTACCTTTTATTACCTTTTGAGTCAGGTTAATAACCTGCAATTGTCTTTTCAGTCAGGTTAATAACCTGCAATTTCCTTTTCAGTCAGGTTGATAGCCTGCAAATACATTTCAGTCAGGTTAATACCCTGCAATTACCTTTTGAGTCAGGTTAATACCCTGCAATTACCTTTTGAGTCAGGTTAATAACCTGCAATTTCCTTTTCAGTCAGGTTGATAGCCTGCAAATACATTTCAGTCAGGTTAATATCCTGCAAATACCTTTTGAGTCAGGTTAATACCCTGCAATTACCTTTTGAGTCAGGTTAATAACCTGCAATTTCCTTAGTCAGGTTGATAGCCTGCAAATACATTTCAGTCAGGTTAATACCCTGCAATTACCTTTTGAGTCAGGTTAATAACCTGCGATCACCTTTTCAGTCAGGTTAATAGCCTGCAATCACCTTTTGTGCCAGGTTCATAGTCTCCAAATACATTTCAGTCAGGTTAATACCCTGCAATTACCTTTTCAGTCAGGTTAATACCCTGCAAATACATTTCAGTCAGGTTATTACCCTGCAATTACCTTTTGAGTCAGGTTAATACCCTGCAATTACCTTTTCATTCAGGCTAATACCCTGCAATTACCTTTTCATGTCAGATTAATACCCTGCAATTACCTTTTCAATCAGGTTAATAACATGCAATTACCTTTTCAGTCAGGTTAATAACCTGCAATTACCTTTGAGTCAGGTTGGTAACCTGCAAATACCTATGTGTCAAGCGAACAACGTGCAATAATCCTTATTTTCATCAAAA
This sequence comes from Medicago arabica, assembly GCA_946800305.1. Taxonomy (NCBI): domain Eukaryota; kingdom Viridiplantae; phylum Streptophyta; class Magnoliopsida; order Fabales; family Fabaceae; genus Medicago; species Medicago arabica. Next base: position 34,104,968 of record OX326966.1, on the reverse strand, counting down.
GTGTCATCCCCAGCGTGTCTGGTCAAGAGAGTCACCCGTCAGTTTCAAACCGACAGTCCTAAACAACGGACCGCTTACATTTTTATCTGCCTTCAAGCCGACAGTCCTAAACAATGGACCTCTTACATTTTTATCTGCCTTCAAGCCGACAGTCGTAAACAACGGACCGCTTACATTTTATTTCATTTCAAGCCGACAGTCCTAAACAACGGACCGCTTAAGTTCACATTTTTTTCTTGTTTCAAGCTGCTAGTCCTAAACAACGGACAGTCCGCGTCTATCTGTTATTTCAATAGTGTCATCCCCAGCGTAGCTGTTCCAGCGATGCCACTAGTCAATTTCAATTTCAATGGTGTCATCCCCAGCGTAGCTGTTCCAGTGGTGTCACTAATCAATTTCATTTTCAATAGTGTCATCCCCAGCGTAGCTGTTCCAGCGATGCCACTAGTAAATTACAATTTTCAAATAGTGTCATCCCCAGCGTAGCTATTCCAGCGATGCCACTAGTCAATTTCAATCTCAATAGTGTCATCCCCAGCATAGCTGTTCCAGCGATGTCACTAGTTAATTTCAATTTCAATAGTGTCATCCCCAGCGTTGCTGTTACAGCGATGTCACTAGTCAATTTCAATTTCAATAGTGTCATCCCCAGCGTAGTTGCTCAAGAGGTGTCACTAAAAAGCTTTGTCTTCGTTTAAGCTATCGTCTCAAACCAACACCATTATAGACGATCATGTTCCCCAGTAAAACTACATTCCCCAATGGAGTCGAATCCTTTTCTTCAATGGACTCGGGCATCCCGTCGTTATTTCTCGAGTCATCCATGCCGTCTTGCATTCATAATTGTGTCACATGCATTCATAGTATCTTAGGATCAAAAATAGGTGTACTTTGTATTTAAGTCTCTTCGGCCCGTCAAATCAAAGATTCCATCTTCAAATCTCCAGATGAAGAAATTTAAATAGGAGCATCTGTCATACCCCAATTTTTGACCTAAGATTTACTCGACATTATTTTTAAATGCAGCATGTTTTACTAATTTATTTTACATGACCAATTGATTTTTTATGCAAATATCTTTTTTTTTTCTTTTCATGTTCAGTTACTCTTTAGTCAACTACTTTCTTCTCTTAAAGGCTTTAAATGGAATCATATCATTGTTTCTTTTAACATGAAAAACTTATACATGATCATATTCATTATCATTATTGTCGTTCCAACCTTTGTTATTTTTATTTTTCTTTTTAAATCAACCTTGACTTTGTTTCACATAATTGTTGGTTTTATGGGCTTTAAAGAGCAATTTAAATTTCTTTTATTTGTGCATCGGCTGACTTTTTTTCTTCAAATGCTCATCACTCAACATTTTGTATAAATAGAAGCCTTTGGCAATCATTTGGAGACAAAAAATTCTCTTGAGTTGTCAAAGAACTTTTCTCTTTTCTCCTTATTTAGCTTGTGTTGATGAGCTATTCTTTTCTTCTCCCCCTTTTTTCTGTCCCTTCGGAATTTTTGTCCCTTCGATAATTTTTGTCCCTTTCTTTTATTTTCTTGCATTTTATTTTCTTTTTAGCATTTTCGCGTTTTATTTTATTTCTGTTTAGCATTTTAATTATTGTTATTCATTTTCCAGCAATTAGAATGTATATAGGTCCAATGTAAATATAAATGAGAAAAGTGTGCGTGTGTGTGTCCTTTTGTGGTGATCCAACGTCACTACAAAAATCCACGCGCTTTTATTTTTATTGCTCCGTTAGTTTAATTTTCATTTATTATATCAAAAACAACAAAAACATTCAAATAATCAAAAATCACAAAAATATTTTCATAATAAACCTTGATTCCAAAATCAAGTGATCTTTTATTTTATTTTATTTTTCTTAATCAAACTTTCAATCAATTTAATCATACCTTGAGTCCATTTTCTCTTAAATTAAAACATACAAACCAAATCTTATTTGCCACTTGGCTTTTTCTTTTAAAACCTTTTTCAAAACTAATAAAAAACACAAAACCAATCAAACGTCAATTTATACCCCAAACTACGAGGTTTTGATCCCTCACGGGTACGTAGGCAAAAGACACTCGTCCTCTCAAATCAATAAAATGTAGATAATTAGGTTTTTCTTCGTAATCATTTTAAAAATTCCATTTTTTCAAATTAAGCAAGTTATAGCACATTAATTAAATAAAACCAAGAGGTTCATGTAGAGTACTACGGACATAAAGGGTGCTAATACCTTCCCTTTATGTAACAAATGTAACACCCCGTTTTCCCAACATTAAAATTTCTTGATTTAAATCAGAGTATCGCATGAACGGAATGCTACATTCCTTAATATATATCAAAAACAACGGAATAAATAATAATTTATTCTAATCAAAATCATTTAAACTTCGCAGCGGATAAAATTCAAATTAACATAATGGTTCTGGCTCGCAGGCCTAATAAAAAAATCTAACATAATTCAAAACTACTCTTATTCATGTCAGTTCAAGGTAATACGTAAGGAATAGAAAATACGTAAAAGTCCCCATCCCGTTACGTATCAGAGCACCTAAGGACACAGTGAGGGTAGCCACTCACAACAGCAACAGCAACTAAAGCGTAAATACCTGCACTTGCCCACGAGGCGGCAATTCCAACAGAAGGGGTGAGATTCACAAAACAAAAACATTAAACATATAATTCACAATTATATTTAACAACATAACTTCATTTTCATTATATCACAACAACAGTCAAGTAACAACTTAATCATAATCAACGTCATAAATCCACATCATAATCAACATCTTAGATCACATCATACTAAGCATCTCAAATCATCATCATAATAAACATCTTAAATCAACATCTTAATAAACATCTTAATCAACAATCTTAGTTCGACTTGATAATGCGACCTCGACTCGACAATGCAACTTAGACTCAACAATGCAACTTAGTCATCTTAATCATGCATGTGGTACCATATTGAGTATAAATATACTCCTAGGGCATAAGCCCTCGTCGCTATTGAGTATAAAAATACTCCTAGAGCATAAGCTCTCGTCGCTATTGAGCATAAGAATACTCCTAGGGCATAAGCCCTCGTCGCTATTTGAGCAAAAGCTCCTAGGGCATGAGCCCTCGTCTCTGGATGCATATGCATGGACTCAACTTCTTAACTCTTAGACATCTCAAATGAACTCCAATAGTTTGGACCATAACATCATAAATCTTTGACGACACATGCAGTTTTTATTTATTAACAACACAGCAACATGGCAGCAACGAATCATCACAAGCATTCACATACATCATCTCTTATAATTCAAAGAAGCATATACTAATGTATGGGTCACTATAACTAATCAACATCAACTAGCAGCTCCACGGGTTGTCTTAATATTTCAGTACTTAATCTAGTCCAGGGTTAATCTCATAATCAATTGTGCGACAAGAGTCGCATTAATCCAAAAGGTAGTCTGATACAGGACTACTCGCTATGGCGAGTGGGAACCCTCGCCTCGCGAACCATCAGGGGTAACTCGCTGTGGCGAGTTGGGTTGCTCGCCTCGCGAGCTTCAGGGGTACTACTCGCTATGGCGAGTAGGGTTGCTCGCCTGGCGAGACATCACGGGTTGCTCGCTATGGCGAGTGGATTGCTCGCCTCGCGAGCCCGCTAGGGGTAACTCGCTATGGCGAGTTGGGTTGCTCGCCTCGCGAGCTGGTGAAGAGCACTCGTCGTGGCGAGTTGACTGCTCGCTGTGGCGAGCTGCGACAGAACAGATACGGGATTACGAGGGTTTTCACCCAAAACCCCAAATTTCATCCTAAACCTTCCAAATTTCGACTATAATGATGTACAAGGGCTATTTTATGGTCTGTAAACAGTTTCCTACGTCAACGGTACAATTTCTCATCATCTAATCATCAATTCATCACTTTTTAACCTAATTCTTAGTTCTTAAATTCTCATGAACAATCCCTAAACATGTGAACTACAATCATGAATCATAAGCTTAATGAATTGAAATGTTAGGCTCACCCTTACCTTAGAAAATTGAGCAGGAGCCTCTCTTGTTCTTCTCTCTTGTTTTCTCCCTTTTTCTCCCAAAAGCTGAATTGTACGTACTGTACAATTCTAAACCTAATTTTCCTTTTTAAACCACTTCTATTCTGTTTTATCTTATTTCATCTATTCCCTCATAATTCTACCTAATTCGAAAACAGCCCCACAACTCAATATTTATTTTATTTTCAACCCTTATTCTATTAAATAATAAAATAAACCACCTAATACGATCACAACATAGCAGATAAATCACATAAATCATGTAAATATATTCTAACTTGGCAAATTAATTAAATAATCGAGACGGGCGTTACAACTCTCCCCAACTTATAGAATTTTCGTCCTCGAAAATTTACCTCGTTCAGGTCTGAGTACCATCCAAAGCGAAAACTCTCCCAGTAGCCTGAGCCTTCTTCGGCTTCTTGCATTGCGAACCAATATGACCTTCTTCATTACAGTTAAAGCACACGATGTCATCATGTTTGCATGCCGTAGTAGCATGTCCCTTCTTACCACAACGGTAACACCGCTTCACATCTCCCGTACAAGCATTACTCTTGTGGCCTTTTTCTCCACAGTTATAGCAGACGACCTCTGCGGGAGCATCTTCCTTCTGAGGTCTCCTCTCATCATTTACCTTCTGTTTACCCTTATCAACCGGGGCGCTGTACGGCTTATCACGACCTTGTTGGCGCTTACCCTTCCGCTCCTTCAGAACCTTATAATGAGCTTTGGTGTCCTCCTCATAAATTCTGCAGCTACTTACCAACTCGGAGAACTGACGGATCTTCTGATACCCAATTGCTCGCTTAACCTCAGCACGCAAGCCATTCTCGAACTTGATACACTTGGAGAATTCAGCAGTCTCAGCAGTGTAGTGCGGATAAAACTTAGCCAGCTCAACGAACTTAGCAGCATACTCTGTTACTGACATTTCGCCTTGCTTCAGCTCCAAAAACTCAATCTCCTTCTTTCCGCGAACATCCTCTGGAAAGTATCTATTCAGGAATTCCCTCTTGAACACAGCCCAAGTAACTTCACCCTCGTTCTCCAGATTCGGACGAACACTAACCCACCAGTCATCAGCTTCCTCGGCCAAACAATGCGTACCAAAACGAACCATCTGAGGCGCAGTGCACTCCATGACTCGGAAAATTCTTTCAATCTCTTTGAGCCAAGTCTGAGCTCCATCAGGATCATATCTGCCTCTGAAGGTAGGTGGATGGTTCCTCAGAAACGTCTCCAACATTCGAACTCCATTGTTACCACCAGCGTTAGGTTGTTGCCCAACCGCTTGAGCCATCGCTTGTAATGCAGCAGCAAGAGCGGCATCATTTCTCCCAGCCATCTTAGTTCACTACATAACGAGAACGGGTTAGAGAAATTCAGATAGAATTAAACTAACACTCGACACGGACAACTCGATCTACTTGGTCGGATGGACCGACCTGCTCTGATACCAATTGTAACACCCCGTTTTCCCAACATTAAAATTTCTTGATTTAAATCAGAGTATCGCATGAACGGAATGCTACATTCCTTAATATATATCAAAAACAACGGAATAAATAATAATTTATTCTAATCAAAATCATTTAAACTTCGCAGCGGATAAAATTCAAATTAACATAATGGTTCTGGCTCGCAGGCCTAATAAAAAAATCTAACATAATTCAAAACTACTCTTATTCATGTCAGTTCAAGGTAATACGTAAGGAATAGAAAATACGTAAAAGTCCCCATCCCGTTACGTATCAGAGCACCTAAGGACACAGTGAGGGTAGCCACTCACAACAGCAACAACAACTAAAGCGTAAATACCTGCACTTGCCCACGAGGCGGCAATTCCAACAGAAGGGGTGAGATTCACAAAACAAAAACATTAAACATATAATTCACAATTATATTTAACAACATAACTTCATTTTCATTATATCACAACAACAGTCAAGTAACAACTTAATCATAATCAACGTCATAAATCCACATCATAATCAACATCTTAGATCACATCATACTAAGCATCTCAAATCATCATCATAATAAACATCTTAAATCAACATCTTAATAAACATCTTAATCAACAATCTTAGTTCGACTTGACAATGCGACCTCGACTCGACAATGCAACTTAGACTCAACAATGCAACTTAGTCATCTTAATCATGCATGTGGTACCATATTGAGTATAAATATACTCCTAGGGCATAAGCCCTCGTCGCTATTGAGTATAAAAATACTCCTAGAGCATAAGCTCTCGTCGCTATTGAGCATAAGAATACTCCTAGGGCATAAGCCCTCGTCGCTATTTGAGCAAAAGCTCCTAGGGCATGAGCCCTCGTCTCTGGATGCATATGCATGGACTCAACTTCTTAACTCTTAGACATCTCAAATGAACTCCAATAGTTTGGACCATAACATCATAAATCTTTGACGACACATGCAGTTTTTATTTATTAACAACACAGCAACATGGCAGCAACGAATCATCACAAGCATTCACATACATCATCTCTTATAATTCAAAGAAGCATATACTAATGTATGGGTCACTATAACTAATCAACATCAACTAGCAGCTCCACGGGTTGTCTTAATATTTCAGTACTTAATCTAGTCCAGGGTTAATCTCATAATCAATTGTGCGACAAGAGTCGCATTAATCCAAAAGGTAGTCTGATACAGGACTACTCGCTATGGCGAGTGGGAACCCTCGCCTCGCGAACCATCAGGGGTAACTCGCTGTGGCGAGTTGGGTTGCTCGCCTCGCGAGCTTCAAGGGTACTACTCGCTATGGCGAGTAGGGTTGTTCGCCTGGCGAGACATCACGGGTTGCTCGCTATGGCGAGTGGGGGTTGCTCGCTTCGCGAGCCTTCTCAAAGGTTGCTCGCTATGGCGAGTGGATTGCTCGCCTCGCGAGCCCGCTAGGGGTAACTCGCTATGGCGAGTTGGGTTGCTCGCCTCGCGAGCTGGTGAAGAGCACTCGCCGTGGCGAGTTGACTGCTCGCTGTGGCGAGCTGCGACAGAACAGATACGGGATTACGAGGGTTTTCACCCAAAACCCCAAATTTCATCCTAAACCTTCCAAATTTCGACTATAATGATGTACAAGGGCTATTCTATGGTCTGTAAACAGTTTCCTACGTCAACGGTACAATTTCTCATCATCTAATCATCAATTCATCACTTTTTAACCTAATTCTTAGTTCTTAAATTCTCATGAACAATCCCTAAACATGTTAACTACAATCATGAATCATAAGCTTAATGAATTGAAATGCTAGGCTCACCCTTACCTTAGAAAATTGAGCAGCAGCCTCTCTTGTTCTTCTCTCTTGTTTTCTCCCTTTTTCTCCCAAAAGCTGAATTGTACGTACTGTACAATTCTAAACCTAATTTTCCTTTTTAAACCACTTCTATTCTGTTTTATCTTATTTCATCTAATCCCTCATAATTCTACCTAATTCGAAAACAGCCCCACAACTTAATATTTATTTTATTTTCAACCCTTATTCTATTAAATAATAAAATAAACCACCTAATACGATCACAACATAGCAGATAAATCACATAAATCATGTAAATATATTCTAACTTGGCAAATTAATTAAATAATCGAGACGGGCGTTACAACAAACCCCCGAACCCTAAATCTTTTTTTAAAGTGGTATTTGAACCTTTTTCAACTTCTTTTGTAAAATTAAATGTTCAGTCGTGACGTAAAATAGTGAGTCAAAATCTAATCAAATAGCCTTGATCTCCAAAAAATGACGCGACAGAAATGGCGACTTCACTGGGGAAATTCCTAAGAGGGTTAAGCCTAACTGTGGTGATATAAGTCCTAACCCAGACTTGAGGGAAATATAGGATAGGAGTGGTAGAATCATAGTGACATACCGAGAGTATTCTCGTGTTTTGGAACATGTGATATAACCACAGTTAGCGGAGGATCTTGAGGTGATGTATGTCGGCGTGTGTTGTCACGTTTAGACGTTATTACTTTTAAGTATCCGTCGAAGCTAAGGACCTTTAGTTACCTTTAACCCATCTTGTCCTTTAGGACGTAGTGCGGTGGCTAACCAAGTGTTGTCTTGGAATTAGTCGACATGCGATACTACACTCAAACGAGACTTTCCTACGAACGCTGTTGGACCGGGTGTTGTCTCGGGCATCCGACAAAGTTCGGAGGGGGTTGGACTTTGGGAACTTGGTAGAACCCGTGATACATGTACACATGGAACCATAGTCCCTACCAAATAGCGTATTCCCCTTTGAATCCAACATCATGGACTAAACCTCACCATGTTTTCTCCGTTCTTTTAGCATAATCATGCATACATGCATTCATTCATAAAACTCTTTTTCTCATTAAATATCGAAGGACAAGATAAGTTTCTTGTAAACATCAAAGGTATGGACCTTGCAAGAAAGAAATAAAAATTCAAAAATCTAAACTAAGTCTTTGCTTTTGTTAAGGACTTATTTCGTGGCTTCGTTCTTGCTTTTGAAAAGGGAACCGCTTGCAGCATCTTTACAAATAAAACCATGGTCCTTACGATGTTTACAATTACTTTGACATGTCCTTCGATGCATAAAAAATGTCTATTTTTGCATAAACATACCATGCATCATTCTACATTCATGGTCTCAAATCCCAAGTTTTACACAATTTTTTTTTCCTTCCCATAAAAGGTCAGCCCATTTGAAAAGTGGCCCGACGCACTCTTTGCAAGTCTACTCGTACTCACTACACTCGGGCAGCGGTAAAAAAGAAGATGGACTTTCTCGAACAAGAAAACCGAGTACTCCGGGAGGCAAATGAAACCATGCAGACCAAGATGGATGAACTGACCGAATTGGTAAAGACACTGACGGTTGCACAAAATCAACTGCCACCACCACCTCCCCGCCCGGTCAGCACTCAGGCTGAGGCAGGTCCCTCTACCAATACTTCACAACAAATGACACTAGAAGGTCGTCCTTGGGGCATACCTTTTAGCCTTGGAGAAGCATCCCGCCCTTATGTCTCAGAAGCTCAAGTGTCTATTGTTCAAAATGCAATTCTTGTTCCAACCGCGACCTACTCAGTACCTCTGGTTCATGCTATTCTACAAAAGAAAGAACTCACCGTCCCTTTAGGAAGTGTGGGGGCATGTGATCAAGTGGACGACTTACAAAAGAAGTATGATGAGATGTACCGCGAAATGAAGGCTCTCCGTGGAAAAGAGATATTCGGGAAGGACGCTTATGATCTCTGTTTGGTACCAAATGTCTAGATACCCCACAAGTTCAAGCTCCCAGACTTCGAGAAATACAAAGGGACTTCTTGCCCTAAAGAGCATCTAAGGATGTATATGAGAAAGATGTCCACATATGTTAGTGATCATCAGGTCCTTATCTATTACTTTCAAGATAGGTTAGCCAGTGCCGCACTGAAGTGGTACATAAATTTGGGCCGTACGGAAGTCCGAACTTTCAATGATCTATGTGACGCCTTTGTGCAACAATACAAATTCAATGTGGACATGGCTCCAGACCGAAGCGATCTCCAGGCTATGACCCAAAGAGACAAAGAAACGTTCAAGGAGTATGCCCAACGATGGAGGGATGTTGCTGCCCAAGTCAGCCCGGGTGTAGAAGAGAAAGAGATGACCAAACTCTTCTTAAAAACTCTCAATCAATTCTACTACGAGAAGATGGTCGGAAGTGTACCCAGCGATTTCGCAGAGATGGTCGACGCGGGTGTACAATTAGAAGAAGGAGTCCGAGAAGGGCGGTTAATAAGAGAAATTGTACCGACCAGCAGTGCAAAGAAATTCGGGAACGACTTTCTGAGAAAGAACGAACAAGAAGCGAGCATGATGGCCCACGAGAGGCCTCAATAGGAATATCCGGCTTATCAAGATGTTGCTGCTGTTATGCCCGACACCAATGTCGTTCAAAATCCGAGTTATCAACTCCAGTTTCCACAGTATGAACAACAGCCTCGACAACATGCTCCAAGAACACAAATTGATCTGATTCCTATGAAGTACGCAAAATTACTTCCAATGTTGCTTGAAAGGAATTTTGTCCACACCAAGGCACCCTTTCCGGTTCCGGCAAGATTGCCAGCAAGGTATAGAGCCGGCCTCTCTTGTGCTTTCCATCAAGGGGCACCGGGTCACGATATTGAGCACTGCTTTGCTTTGAAGAAAATAGTTCAGAGGTTGATCCGAAACAATATCTTGCCCTTTCCAGACTAATCTCGGACATACAAGTTAACCTATTACCGGATCATCGTGCCTAATATCAACACATGGATTGTTTGGCTGCAATTTGTTTGTTGTTGATGTTCTTTCTACTACTCTTATCTGTTCAAGTAATGCGTTTGTTTGTTGTTTACTTTTTTCAAAAATATCCTTTTGTTCCGCCCGAGACAAAAGTGAACTTGTGTAGGGCTTTTTGCTTTAAGTATTGTCATCATTAATAAAAATGTCGTTTTGATCACAACTTTGTTTTTATTTTGTGCTTTTTCTGGAAAATGGTAACACAAAAAACCAAAAATCTTCTTCTTTAATCATTTCCAAATGTCTGCATACAATCATTCACTTTCTAAAATCAAACATAAATGCAGATTAAACATAAATAAGCCTGTTGAATACGTTAATCCTATACTCTTTCTCGACTATGAATTCCGTGTCCGAAAACGAAGAAGAATGAAGAAAGTCCCGACAAGATCTCTCATATACTGGGGCATCTTAGCCGTCAAAGCTGCAAACAAAAATCAAGAAGATTGTCCAGAGGATGACAACCATAAGATGGCACCGTTGCCTCGCAAGGGCATCGTGTTTCGGTAAACATTTCAACAGGAGCAACCCCCTTCCTTCCCTCAGTATACGGCATAAAGGTCGTACTTCTCATGGAGATCAAAATCCCGTCAACAGGAGTTCTGCGGAAATCTCAAGTTTTTGATTAAACTTACAATGCATGACGACCTCATACAACTATATCAAAAAAAGTCGAAACAAGCTTCCAAGAAGAAGGTTCGTCCCCGTGAACTTCAAGAAGGATACTTTGTCAAAAAACAACATTTTCCCAACCAGACTCAAGGAGCAAGTAGACGCCTAACTACGAAGGCTCGTGTGCAATGACTCTTACAGCCATGGATGGTGGCAAACTCGCACGTCCATCAATGGCTACCTTGTACTAGTTTTTACTCCGTCAACGGCTAGATTTGTACACAATAGTATCATCTCCAAGGAAGCTCGCCGAGTGTTTGTACTGTGATGTCGATCCACTTCCCATCTTAACTGTCTTGTCTCGTTTCATTGAGTCACCTGTCATATCTAGTTTACACAGTCGTACAAGTTATATTCATACATTCATACATCAATACTCTCTCATATTCATACACGATATATACACCGCATCCTTTATACACGGTTTCATCAGTCACCTAGAATCTTGCTTGGTCGTATCCCTTCAATTCGATCCTCACTACTCATTGTGCCAAGCAAATAGCTTGCAACCACCTTTTGTTATCCTTTGTGCCAAGTGAATAACTTGCAAACACCTTTTTATCTTCTTGTATCAAGCGGAGAGTTGGCAACCACCTTTCAAGTTCCTTTTATTACCTTTTGAGTCAGGTTAATAACCTGCAATTGTCTTTTCAGTCAGGTTAATAACCTGCAATTTCCTTTTCAGTCAGGTTGATAGCCTGCAAATACATTTCAGTCAGGTTAATACCCATCAATTACCTTTTGAGTCAGGTTAATACCCTGCAATTACCTTTTGAGTCAGGTTAATAACCTGCAATTTCCTTTTCAGTCAGGTTGATAGCCTGCAAATACATTTCAGTCAGGTTAATATCCTGCAAATACCTTTTGAGTCAGGTTAATACCCTGGAATTACCTTTTGAGTCAGGTTAATAACCTGCAATTTCCTTAGTCAGGTTAATAACCTTTTGGGTTGTCGTTGATAGGTTGACGAAGTCAGCGCATTTATTTCCGATAAATATCAGTTTTCCAGTAGCTCAATTGGCGGAGATTTACATTCATAATATTGTGAAGCTGCATGGTGTTCCATCGAGTATTGTGTCGGATATAGACTCAAGATTTACTTCAAGATTTTGGAAGAGTTTGCAAGATGCGTTGGGTTCAAAGTTGAGGTTGAGTTCGGCTTATCATCCGCAAACAGATGGTCAGTCGGAGAGAATGATTTAGTCATTAGAGGATTTGTTGAGAGTGTGTGTACTTGAGCAAGGTGGAGCTTGGGATAGTCACCTACTGTTGATAGAGTTCACGTACAACAACAATTACCATTCGAGTATTGGTATGGCACCGTTCGAAGCTTTGTATGGTCGGAGGTGCATAACTCCTTTATGTTGGTTTGAGTCAGGAGAAAGTGTGATGTTGGGACCAGATATAGTTCAGCAGACTACAGAAAATGTCAAGTTGATAAGAGAACAGATGAAAGCGTCGCAGAGTCGACAGAAGAGCTATCATGACAAGCGTAGGAAGGACTTTGAGTTTCAAGAGGGAGATCATGTGTTCCTAAGAGTCACTCCTATGACAGGTGTAGGTCGTGCGTTGAAGTCTATGAAGTTAACTTTGAAGTTTATTGGTCCGTATCAGATATTTGAGAGGGTTGGAACAGTGGCATATAGAGTGGGTTTGCCACCACATCTTTCAAATTTGCATGACGTGTTTCATGTGTCGCAATTACGGAAGTATGTAGCGGATCCTTCGCATGTTATTCCTAGAGATGATGTACAAGTTAGAGACAACCTTACGGTGGAGACTTTACCGTTGAGAATTGATGATCGTAAGATGAAGAAGTTGAGAGGCAAGGAGATACCTCTAGTGAGAGTTGTTTGGGGTGGAGTAACTGGTGAAAGTTTGACTTGGGCGCTAGAAAGTAAGACGCGAGAGTCTTATCCAGAGTTGTTTGCTCGAGGTAATATTTCGAGGACGAAATTCTCTAAGTTGGGGAGTTGTAACGCCCTAGTTGTTAATTATTTATTTATGTGGTGTGTTATATTTTATTATATGATTTATTGTGATATTTATTAGAATAATGTGAGAATTATTATTATTTTGGAGTTTGGGGATTAAATTAGAATTAATAAAATTAAAGGAAGTTAAATGAAATAAAGGGGAGTTAAGAAAAAAGGAGAAGTGAGAAAGAAACAGTTTTACGTACGTACATCAGTTTTGGGGGAGAAAAACCAAGAACAAGGGAGAAGAGCCAAGAGAACCAGATTGTTGTAGAATTGTTCATCTGAATTAAGGTAAAGGTGAGGTTAACATTCAGTAATCATAGAATATATAATTCTGATTTTGATTAGTAAGGGTTAGATACTTATTCTCATAATCACTTTCTTAGTTTATGATTAATTGTTGAATTGATTAATTGATGATTTTGTTTTGAGAAATTCGTACTCATAGTTAATGGGTAATTATGTGTATACTAATTTTTGTTGAATTGGTGAATTAACATGTTCATAGTCATGCTTTTGATTCATAATAAGTGGTTCTAGGGATTTTTAATTCATAATATGATGTTCTTGGTGGTTTCATGAATTTATGTTGTTATTGATGTTTTGTTGCAAGTTCTACATATTTTTAGAGTGTCTTTTATGTATATAAATCTGTAAGCAAACTTTTGAAACGAATTTGGGTGTTTAGAGATCAACCTTTGGGTTTTTGGGTGAAAAATGGAGCTTTCCCGAGAGCTACCTCTGACAGCATTCTCTGCTTCATGTTTTTGCGTCTTTTCCACATGTTTGTGTACTGAATTAGTCTTAGGTGTAAACACCAAAGTTGTAGGTATGGATGTTGGCTTTCTAATTCCGTTCGTTTGACTTCAAAAAGATCTATAGAACTTGAGTTATAGTCAAATTACTGCACGTAGGTCACAGTGAATTTTTATGAATTTCAGCACAACTTCCTCTGAATTTGAAATGAAAACTGGTATTGATAGTTACTGAATTAGTCTTAGGTGTAAACATGAAAGTTGTAGATAATTGTGCTAGCTTTCCAATGACTTTGGTTTGACTTGAAAATGATTTTTGGTGTTTGACATATGATAAAAATACTCCATGGAAGTCTTAGTGAAATCTTATGAAAATATAGCGTAACCATTTCTAAGTTAATCCAAAACTCACGGAATAATTCCAAAGCTCAAAACTAGAAGTACTATTAGTTCAATTAAGGTGTTTAGGAGTGTTTAACCTATGTTGTGATGGATCTAAATTGGTTTGACGTGAACATCCGGTGTTTCGTGTACTATGTAACGTCTACTGTTGGGTTAGATTCTTTAGACTATAATATTGATTATATGTGACTGTATTGTTTACCAAGAAAATGAGTGCTTACTGATTGATGTATATATATAAATAACCATGTGAATACATGCGATGTTGACGAATCTCGTTGTTAAGAATTGTTGTGTCATAGTTGACCAAGTTGTGGAGTAAGTCATAATCATTTATGCATAGTTGTTGTTGTCGTTGTGGTTGTCTACGTTGTCGTTATTGTTATTGAGTTGTATGCAGATATACACAAATGTAGAGTCCATAGTATAAACATAAAGTGGGAGGACTTATGTCATGGAACGCCTTGTCGTTTAAAGTGGGAGGATTTATGTCCTGGAACGCTTTGTCGTTCAAAGTGGGAGGACTTAGGTCATGTGAATGCTTTAACCATTCAAATCCGGTGAGGGCTTATGTCCTGTAAAATGGTACCACATGCATGTGTATAGTCGCATTTGTTGGAGTCTTAGTGATGTTGTTGTGTCATTGCATGAGTCGTTGTTGGTAATTGAGTAGTATATTCATGCTATTGATTGAAGTTGAATAGGATGATAATGATGTGAACATGAAATATATATAATTATTGAATTGTTAATGATATTTAGGGTGTTAGATTCAATTGATGAATTTTATATCTATTATTGTTGTTTGTGAATCTCACCCCTTCTGCTTGAAAATGTTGTCTTTCATATGGGTAACTTGCAGGTGATTAAGCTTAGGTGCTCTGATACGTAACGTGATGGGAACCTTTATAGCTATTTTCTATTCCTTACGTATTGATTATGATTTGATATTAATAAGTTTCAGTTGAAATTATGTTAAGAAGTTTTGATGAGGCCTGCGTGCCAAAACTATTTTGTTAATTGAATTTTAATCTGCTGCGAAGTTTTGAACCATTACAATCATTATTTTACGAAGGATAAATCGTTATTTATTCTATTTTAAGATTTTAAGAAATGTGGCATCCCGTTTATACAAGAAACTCTGATTATTTATTATGGAATTTTTAATTTGGGAAAACGGGGTATTACAGATGCTAGTTTTCAGACAGATCATGATGATTTCAAATCGCAATCTGGATATGTGTTTTGTTTAAATGGCGGTGTTGTGAGCTGGAAGAGTTCAAAGCAAGAAATAGTCGCTGATTCTACAACAGAAGTCGAGTACATTGCTGCATCTAATGCCGCAAAGGAAGCTGTTTGGATTAAGAAATTCATTTCTGATCTTGGAATAGTTCCAAGTATTGTGGATCCCATTGAATTACTATGTGATAACAATGGAGCAATCGCACAAGCCAAAGAACCTAGATCTCACCAGAAATCCAAACACATACAAAGGCGTTATCATCTTATTTGAGAGATTATTGAAAGAGGATATGTTAAAATATGCAAAGTACCAACATTAGACAATGTTGCTGATCCACTTACTAAAGCTCTTGCCCAGCAGAAGCATGATGGTCATACTAGATCTATGGGTATTAGGTTTATGCCTGATTGGCTCTAGTGCTAGTGGGAGATTGTTGGTATAAGCCCTAGAAGCCAATAGTTTATGTGAAACTTATCTTATGTATCATGACTTTTATTATTGAATAATAAATGGCACTCTTTATTATATATTTATAGTAATGTTAATAAAGTCCTTAGAATAGATAGTTCATGTAATAATATATTAAGTGTGACTTAATCATGAGATTACATTATCATAAAGAACGCTATTCTTAAATGTATCCGTAGTCAAACTTTAATATGAATTAGGATAATAATAATAAAGCGTCGAGACTATTATGTATAAAGACTAATGACCGCATCTCATGGGTCATAGATATGAGATATCAAGTCTATACATAGGTATAAATGTTAGGAGTAATATTTATACTGGATAGACCCATCATGAGAATACTACATAGTAAGTTATGAGATTGTCATAAGATATTCTCACAATGATAATAGTGTACATCGCTCTTTGATCTGAAACCACTATGATCCCTAGATGTGGACTCAAGTGCTTTGTTGCCATTCTAACCTTGTCTGTAAAAGGATAACCATAACATTGGTTGATGGGTACTTGATGAATCATGCCGAGGGACATGAGTGTCCTAGATGGGATTTGTCCTTCCTCATAAACAGGAGATATATCTATAGGCCTCTTGATGAAATATGACTGTAAAACTGCATGGCCATGCCGAACTAAGTCGATATAGGATATTGGACTTATTCGTTATTCAGAATTGGACCGTCATAATATTCCTAAGAGTCTTAAGGACCTCTAGAAGGACCTGCAGACCCCCCAGGAGGCCTTAGCGCCCTCCAGAAGAGCTCTAAGGCCCAAGGCGCGTCCTTTCTAGGGCGCCGTCTTAAGTAAACCTCTAGAACCCGCCTAAAATACTAGAATACCCCTATGGCTCGGAGACCAAGCCCTCAAAGCCCAAGCCCACGGCAGGCTATAAATACGACCCTTGAGAGCATTCTCAAGGCATCCAATAATCAGTCTAAACCCTAATAGACAGAAAAAACCCTAGTATTCACTACTCGTACTTTTTGCAAGTACAAGTATATTTCGGAATCAAGAAATATAAATATTGATCTACAAAATGGTGACAAAATATATGCCTTGAGATCAATAATGATATTAGGACAAAGGAGTAATCGTATACATAAGTATTATCATGGAAAAAGGTTTCGTTAGATCACTTGACATTCTTGTCACTTGGGTAGCAATGATGTGTTGCTAGATACCGCTCATTGTTTATAATATTAAATATTAGATTCAATATTATTGCCAACGTGACTAGAACCTATAGGGTCACACACAAAGATCAGTCAAAAGAGAAATATATAAGTATGACTTATATAAGGGGTGCGTTTAGTAAATAACGCTAATTAGTTAGCAGAATTACTAAACTCGTTATTGGACTTACAGAAGCCCAATAGTGACTTCTAAACTTGCAGAGCACACTAAGAGTTCTATAAATAGAAGCCTAGTGCTGAAGTTTGAGGTTGTACGTTTTGAGAAACCCTACCTCTCTGAAACTTCTGATTTGTTGGCTAGCACCGAGTTTTGGAGGAGCACTGTTCGTATGGACTTGGTAGAGGTTTTGCTGCTTACTGGTTGCTTTGCTGTGACCGTGTTTCCAGTTTCCAGCTTTCAGATTCCACACTTCCGGGTAACACTCGAATCACTGATTCATGTGTAATTCGTAATGATCCAAGGAAAGAAAATCGAAATTTTTATCCGCTGCTTATTCTGTTTATGAAATCGATTTTCCTACATTGAGTGTGTAAGTTTTGTGTGTATTTGAATTGTGACCCGTTTTTCCTATGAAAACTCTTATTTATACTAAGTAACTTCCTATACAGAAACTGTCGAACATAACCGCTAATAACTACTCTAGACATCTTCGACAGTAATTGCTGCTTGGCTTGTCGATCTAGTGCCAACTCCTCTTCGATCTTCTGCTTGCTTATCGAAGCTTCTCCATCAAACGGTGAAATCTCTCTAAGTCCATAAACTCGATCCAGCTTGTGAGTCAAACTCATTTAGACTTCTTCAAAACCTGAGTCAAACTTAATTAACAGCATTTATTACAACCTGTCGAAAATACAGGATGACACCACAGTGATTTGATGGATATCCTAAAAAGACACATAGGGCTGATCGTGGTTAAAGCTTATGTATGATAGTGGACGGGAATAAAGGATAACATAAGCATTCAAAAACACGTAAGTGATTGGTAACGAAGATTTTTACTTGGTAAAATGTTTAAAAGGTATTTGGCAATTTGCAAAGAATGTATGATGCCAAAAAGACGGTGGTTGTAAAACATGTATTAATAATGTTAATGATATTATTAATAGACGGTGGTTGTGGTGACGTATGAGGACACGATAAGCGAAAAGAAATTCCTTTTACTTCACAGAGTTTTTGAAATTTATCATTTACATATTCTCCACCATTGTCACACTGAATGTTTTTGATTTCCCCCTGAAATTGAGTTTTGATATAAGCTCTTAATTTTTTAAATGTTGAATAGACTTAAGATTTGTTTGAAATCATAAATGTCCATAAATTTTTTGAGTAATTACCAAGAAAAATAACATTATATTTGTGACCCAAAGAGCTCATAACGAGAGAAGTCCATACATCGCTATGGAAAATATCAAATGGCATATTTGTAGAATTATGAGAATTAATAAATGGCAATTTAACATGTTTACCAAGAGGACAAGAATGACAAAAGGATGAATTCAAATGCGGAATTTTATTAAATTTAATCAATATATTTTGCCTAGGAGAGTCTAGAACAGGGGCTCCCGGATTACCTAATCGATCATGCCAAATGGAAGAAGACAATCTTGCAAAGGAAACCCGATATAGCTCACATCCCATTATAGGCATCCCCGTTTGAAATTTCTTCACAGAAAAACCAAACGGGTCAAATTCAACAGAAATATGGTTATTCATAACGAATTTATGAACATAGAAAAGGTATTTGATTAATTTAGGAGCATGTAGAACATGGTCTAATACTAATGGTGGATGAGGGAGGGGTAAGTTAGCACTACCAAAGCGACGAATAGGAATAAAATAACAATTGCCAACAATTATACAATTATTTTTGCTCAAAATAAAACAAGACGAGAGATTAACATTGGTGGATGTCATATGAGGTGTTTCTCTAGTGTCAATGTACCAAGACAAATCGGGTTGAGCCATACTTAGAGTGTGCATCGCCTTATATATGTTTATTGGACTCTGGGGTGCAGCGGCTGTGAAGGCAGGTTGTTGAGGTCTTGAGCCAAGAAGGCATGGTTACTGAGTGTTGTTTGCAACATTGGGCCTTGCCCAATTATATGAAGGATAAGGGCATGGAAACATGTTCCATGGAGTCCATTGTTGCCATGGGTTGAATTGTTGCCAAGGTGATTTTTGACCACAACCACCATTCCCGAGGAAAAAATGACCTCCGCAGCAGCTAGAATTACCAGTACCATTCCGGCCACCTCAGCCAGAGTTCCGGTCAACAGAGTTTTTCTGATTTTTCTTTCCAGGGTTGTTGCGTGGGTTGTTGTTGTAATTGTATCGAGGATACTGATTCTGGTTACCTGTGGAGGACGGTTGATTAATCATTTCATCAGGAGAGTTTGGGGTTTTGGCAACAAAATATCCTGGTGATGATCTTGATTTTCGAGCTAAAATCGTGATCTCGCGATTTTGAAAGTAGGTAGCGGGTCATGTTGTTGAATATAAGTAACAAAATCGGCATACGAGTCTGTGAGCTCGGAGATCATTTTTAAGACCAATCGGGTGTTAGTGACGGGAGAGTCAACATTTGCTAACTGATCAGATAAAAGCTTCAGGTGAGTGCAGTAGGCTTTGGTAGATGGGAAGTCTTCAAGATTGATGTTGGTAAATTGATTTTCAAGGTCGACAACCCTCGAGTGCTTTGTTGTCGTGAAAAAAATAAATAAATTCATTTCCAACATTCTTTAGTTTAGTCATTGATCACAAGAGTGGAGTTGAGAATGTCCCTTGATACACTGGCGTACATCCATTGAAGAAGGACCTCATCGAGCCTGCACCAAAGATCAGGAACATTGGTTTTGACATTAGCGGGAAGTCTGCAGAGCCTTTGCATCGGTCGGGGGGATGATGTGATCATTATGAACACGTGCTTAAACCATGAAAGGTAGAGACTTGAATCATTGTCGAAGGTTACATGAATGATAGACTTCACGTTGTTGATAGTGAAGGCCGAGTGAATTTTTATGATGGTGCCGTTGAGACAGATGTGCTTGTCACGGGAGAGGAATTTGTGGAGAGAGGGGTTGATTCAGCTGTTGTGAAGGTAGCCATGGATGGCGGTTTATAGAAGAAGTATAGGGAAGAAGAGGTGGTGGTGGGCGGCTAGGAGGAGTAGGAGAGGATCTAAAACCTAGCTGATATCATGTAGAAAAATAGCTTAATGTTTTTCATTGATAATTTGAGTGCATTATATACATCAATTTGCTATCATTCTCTTAATGACTTAATGAATACAAAATAAATGACTAATTAATACAAATAATACCTATTATTGTTTTTTAAATAATACAGATTCTATGACTAAGTAACACATATTCTACCAGTATGCATATCTATTAGGGAGCTTTTGAATGCTAAACTTTTTCTGTTTGTTATGTCTGCGGTGCATATAATTCATGTCTATGCCAAATAGGATTTTAACAAAATGATTGGTCAATCCCGGAATAGTCTTAAGCCCTGAAGAAAGAACTGTAATTATAAGAGTCATTGTGTTTTTAATTCTTTGTTGCATTGCATTTTGTAACCATCATTTAGTGAAAGGTGTTTTATAATCGCATTGCTTAGTTGCAATTGCTTACAGAATTGTTTGTAAAGTATATAGCTTTATTTTTATCTATTTTTCCTTTCTATCTTTTTCTACTTCAATCTAATTTGTTTCATTTTTTGTCTCTAACAGCATGTTTATATTCATATTTATGTCAATGCTATTTTCTTTTATGTTTAAGATATGTTCAAATCGTGTCTATCTTTTTTTAAAAGGACAAATTATGTCGATTTTTTTTAAACAACAAATTATGTCAATATATTATGTCCAAATTATGTTAATATAGATTGGTCTAACCTTAAAATCACTCTTACATTCACTTTTCACTGCTTCTCATTTTTTTCTCTGATGGAGAGCAGGTGGATCAGAACCCTAAAATCACTCTTATGTTCACTTTTTATCTGCTACTCCCCGCTGTGGCTACCCGATCTCCCGTTCGAATTGGTGGCAGAGATTCTGTGTAGGCTTCCCGTGAAGCTCCTCGTACAACTACGATGTCAGAGTAAGTCCCTCAATACCCTAATTTCTGATCCCACATTCGCGAAGAAACACCTTTGCCTATCAACAAAGAGCCACCACCATCAACTCATCTTACCCTACCTAGATGATAAATGTGTGGCAAGGGTAAACTCTTACCCATTAAACTCCGTAATGGGTAAATTCACCCAACAAGAGTTTCCTTATTGTGGAAAACGCTATAAGGGCAGAGCATACCATAGTATAATTGGCTCTTGCAATGGAATCATTTGTTTGGCTCTGGCTCTGCCAGGAGGTAATGTTATAAAACGGAGTGAACTTGTTTTGTGGAACCCTACCATTAGAAAATTAAAAAGATTGTTGCATTTCGAAACTCCAAGAGACGCTTATGATTCTACTTTGTTTGGCTTTGGATATGATCATATTATTGATGTTTACAAGATGCTTGCTGTTTCTTTCTATCGATGCGGTGGTAAAAACATTTTCAAAATTCAAGCAAGGGTTAATACCGTGGGTACTGATTCTTGGAGAATGATTCATGGGGAGTTACCTTTATCAAATGGTCGTTATGAATTAATGAAATTTGTGAGTGGTGCACTTAATTGGATTGCATATGGGGTTGATGGTGATAATAGTGTTATTTCTTTTGATTTGGTGAATGAGTCGTCTAGAGAGCTTGTGCAGCCTGACTATGGAGGGGAGTCTGTGTTTGACGTGATCTTGAGTGTCTTGAAGGATTGTTTGTGTATCTTTGCACATACTCACCAATTTTCTAGTGTTTGGTTGATGAAGGAATATGGAAATGAAGAGTCTTGGACTAAATTGTTTAATGTTCCTTACATGGAAGAAGATCCTTTCCATCCTTTTCATGGCTAGCCACTATGGATTTTTGAGGATGACAAAGTGCTAATGGAATATATGTCATTTCTGGCAATTTATGACTTCAAAAGTGGTGCTAAGTGGCCAAATTTTTCAAAAGCCTGTATTTGGAATAACCCTGAAGTTTGCGCCGAGAGTATGATATCACCTGAGGGTTTGATATCACCTGATTTTTAGATTGAGGATGTCAATGTGATTCTAAGTGGCTTGAGCTAGACTCAATGGCAACTTATGTGTTAATTTTTCGTTTATGTTACTTATTTTATACTTGTTCTAAATTATTTGTTGATTGTATCCGTAGCTTGAGACATTGCTATGTTATTCTCATTTATTAGATAATTAAACAAGTTTGTGTGTGCTTTTGGAATCAAAGTACTTATGTGCCAACTACTTCGTGCTGGTGTGAAAGCATAATTGTTAAGTAGATTAATTAGTATAATTTGTCTATGACCCTTTTTTTCTTTCATTTCATCTTATTGACTTATATGTTTTGTATGATCTTCATTTTGTACAATAAAGTACTATTATACTATTATTGAGATGCCCAGCTTTGATTCAATCACCCGTAAAATGAAGGCGAAATCAACTACAACTTCCACATGAGATGCAGCAACTAATGAAATGGAACATTTAGATTTCAATCAGCATTTAACTTCCAAACATCTCATAACGGTGGTAAGCTTTAATATTTTAACAAATTGAGAGAACAAAAAAGAATAAATTGCAATCTATCTTGACAATGGTGAGATACATTTGCTTGCTTCTATGGAACTTTATGTTCATATCATGCAAAGCATAGCTACTTATTATATCAAGATAGTTTGTGGTTCCGACTTATGTAGTCGGCAGCAGTGATGTTCAAATTGTATCAAATTTGGTTGCTTGTTTTGAGTGTTTTAGGTGCAGGGACTACGGTTGACTTTGTTTTTTCTGATTTAATATTTTTGTCATATTTGTATCAAACTCTTCACTGTGTTTTGTCATATTTGGTTGCTTGTTTTTTCTGTTGTGATTTTGGATTGTTATTGTTGCTTGATCCTCTTAGATGTAAGACACTTCTAACATTTGCAGAAAAATCAGTATTTCTTTTCTAAACATTAGAACACAATAAGTGTCTTTGCTGATGTTTTCTATTTTCAGATGCAATGAGATTACTAAGCATTGATAGCAGGTTTTGTGTTCTGGTCTGGTCACACATCAATAATGCTTTATTGGTGCCACTTTAGTTGTCTACATTGGAGTTTCCCCTAATGCATGTCCTTTCTGTTGATTGATCGAAAAAAGTTATCTACGTTGCCACTCGATTAGCACCAAATTCGCCATCTGAACTACTGCCTCCACTGTTTTTTTGTGATTTTCCGATGCGTTCTCATTACAACGACGCCATATACACCAGAACAGAATCGTGAAAACCTTCTGTTTCTGCACTTGCAGCCCCTGCAATATTGGAAAGAAATACCTCAATAAAACCTGGCAGCCCGCAAATCTTGCCAAATACCCGCCTCTTGCCAAACTTCCTCTGCATAGTTACATCCGAAAAACAGGTGCCACCCATTTTCTTCGTTAATCTCATACATCGCAACTTTTTTCTTTGTTAAAGTGAAGTACAAAACTTTTTTTTTTTAAGGAGTCAAAATCGCAACTTTTGAAAAGTTCAGGGGTCATAAGATGATGAGTCCAATATTCCAAAAATGGTCATTTTTCCTCTAATTTAACAAAATTGCTTTGATAATTTGAACTTTAAAATTCTTGTGATTCAAAATGCAATAAACAGAGTGAAAAATGGATATCTAGGTTAAAATGAACAAGTTTGTGTGTGCGTTTGGACTTTGGAATCAAAGTACTTATGTGCCAACTACTTCGTGCTGGTGTGAAAGCATAATTGTTAAGTAGATTAATTAGTATAATTTGTCTATGATTCTTTTTTTCTTTCATTTCATCCTATTGAATTATATGTTTGGCATGATCTGCATATTGTTTTGTTTCCTGGTGGAGGTTAACAATAAATTTGTTTAGAACGTGAAATAAGTGACTTGAATCGTTTGATAGTAATTGGTCCGATATAGATCTCAATCTACGAGATTATAAATGTTGATCATTGTTCTCTATTTGTAATATCTCATGTGTGACTTTTAACATTAAACTAAAAGTTATAGGATCATATTATCTTGTGTTGTGTCTTTAAGACACAAATTAAGGAATTCAAAATTAAATAATTTTCATATAATAAAACAAAATTTTGACTTTAAAAAACTGGATGCACAACTTTTAAAATATTTATTTCTATTTTAAATTTTTTAGCATGTGTCATTGGACACATGCTTGCATTTACCAAAGTTATAAGTATAACAAAATTTACAAATCCAATGTATCAAAAGATAAAGTAAAATATCTAACAAATCTTGTACAAAAAAAAAAATCTAGAAAATCCTTACCTAATGCGCACTCAACATTCAACAAAGAAAAAAGTTATGAATTCTGATAATAAAAAAGGAGAGAATTGGCGTCAAAGCCTGAAAATGTTGCTTATTTATAATTAAGTGAAGCTTAGGACTTAGAGGAAGTGTATGGTGGTGAGTTTTGAGGTAGGAGTTGCTTTCGATATGCTTTTATTTGACTTGGCTTTAAAGCTGGTAATGCAATGTAATGTGAGGTGATCAGCTTACTAGTAAGGAGTTCATTCAAATGCCATTTTCAAAACGTACATCTGATAACTCAATGCTCAACAACATTATATATCTATCTTATCTGTTGTTACATTACATTACATATATATTTTAATTTTCAATTTTAACATACATATTTATTGTAAAGGCAGAGGCAATATAATGTCGTGTACTTGAGTCACAGTTCAGAACCAAATTCACATTTTTAATATCTCAACTTCAACTCAACTGCCAAACCAAAACTACCTATTTGATTGAATTGGGGACCATCCCTTATATCCATTTATATTGGTATCTTTGATCTTTACATATGTAAAATAGAAAAAGAGTCACATGCCTTTGGTTGTTGGTGGTCACTGCCTAAACCAACCTGTCAATTATTGAAAATTTGTGAAAATTAAATAAAGCCGAGTTCTCTCATTGAACATGTAATATTACTATTTACCTTTTAGTATTAAATCCTTTATTAGCATGATAGAAGCCATCAAACCACATGAAAATCAGTGTTTTTTACTTCTGATGAGATGCTTTTAACGAACTTGCTTCTGATGATGTCATCACTTCAGGAACACTAAGTTTCAGGAGCACTTCTCTTCAGATGCTTTAAGCTTCCTTTTTGTTGATTCCTTAGCTCTCTTTTGTTCTTTCAGAACCTATTTAAAATGTCAAATTTTTTTCTATGGTCCTGTACACTTGAACAAATATTAGCATATCCAATTGACAATTTTTAATATCTTGTTATCATCAAACATTTGTATTTAAAATGTGCAATTGTTGTCGATCTAAATAACAAGTTGACTACAAGGATTTGAGGTTTGTAAGCCCCCCCTGAGTCTAATAGTACTTTAAGGTGAGGTTTGTAAGCTCCCCCTGAGTTCTATCCATGTTAATTAAATTTATCACTAAAAACAATACAACACTCAGACTATTCTTACATTAATAGACTAAGAGATAAGAAGAAGGTCCTATTAATTTAACTTGATTATAATTAAATTAATGGGGCTCAGAGCCTATAAATACTATACATCTACTCCCCCTTTTGTCATCAACAAAAAGTATAAAACTAAAGACAAAAAGAAAGAGATAATAAAAAGATAGTGAGAAAAATATCATTTAGAAGTAAGAACTAAGTTCGGAAGAAAAATATCAATAATCAGAATCAGTAATTCAGAAGCATGTAAAAATTCAGAAGCATAAACATGCATAGATACAAACAAAAGGTTTTTAAAAAAAACAAGCTAAGGGTGTGCAATCTAAGGTTGGGCTTGTTTTTGGAACATGTCCATCATTTGTTTCAGCATCTTGTTTGTCTCTTCTTATTGTTGCTTCGTTTCTCTCTTGAAATCTTCATTGCTTCTGATCAAGTTCTCTTCCCTAACTCTTGCTTCTTCCAGCTTAGCTTCTGTAGAAGACTTGTATTCAATCAAAAGTAGCTTTTGTTCAAGAAGTTCTTTCCTTAGCTGCCTGTTTTGAGTTTTGCAGCAAGACTAGTTCTGAAGAGACTGGACTGACATTCATCTTAGACAACCAGTTGACATTCAGCTCTCTTGGGTGTATACATGCTGGAATGAAATCAGTAGCATTCCTTTCTCTTAAGCATAGAGGAGTTTGCACCCAAGTTCTTAGAACTTTCACTTCTTGCAGATTGTTATCAACTCCCTTCAACCAATCTTGAAGCTTTTGTTGAGCAGAGTCTTGAGCATCAAGACAAGTTCTTTAAAGCTCAGTCAAGACAAAGTCTAATCTCTCTTTTAATCTTTTCCATTGCTTTTCATAGCTTTCTTGATGAATTAGATCATTCCTAGCTGGAATCAGCTTGTTGAGCTCCTGAAATATGTTCTCAGACACATCTGCTAAAATAGTAGAATCTAGAAACAGGGTGGGTGGAGAGGGGATATTTGTTTTGGCAGAAGCACAAGGTTGAATGGCTAAGTTTGAGAATGAAGGTTGACTATTTGTGGAGTTTGGATTTTGAATTTTGAACAATTGTCTCTGTAGATTGATCAGGAACAGAAGTTACAATCTCAACATCAGAGGCTTCTGATGTGATCATAAAATCAGGTTCAAAAACAATTTGTTCTGGGACAGTGACAGTTGGACAGGTTGTAGAGGCTATTTGTATGTTTGGTGCTTGTTGTTAGGGGCTTTCTAAAGTAACTGCATCAAAAGCTACCTTAGAGGCTCTTTGTAGATTAGACTCAACACCTGGAAGTTCACAAGAATAGTGACTGACCAGATTCTCTAAGACATTTGTAGCTTGGTTGGTTGTAGATGGATGGGAAGATGATTCATCATTAAGGTTTGAAGATGATTCACCTATATTTTCGTGTATATTTTTTAAACTTATCTTATAATATAGATGCTAACTAAATTTTAATATTGTTACCAGAAGCGCAAGAAATGAAATTCTATTAATTATACTAATCCTGAAATTGAACTGATTTTTTGTTTTTGCAGGAATCTTTGTGGGTTTGCGATTCTTGCAACAATATTAAAATGGTTGATATTCCAACTAGCAATTCCGGTGTGAAGAGATCGTCTAACAATATTGATTCTACTAATGTTATTGTTGTTGAAATTGGAGTGGCATCTGCCACTAAAGCACATAAGTTGGTTCGTGTGAAAGTTGAACCTATAAGTGGAAAGCAAGGGTTGAGTTTTCGTTTCAAGTTGTATTTTTTTGTAACTTTTTTTAATCAAACTATTGATATGAATTTTGAGCGTATGAATTTTTTTTTTGGTCAAGTAGCCTAGTGGCTGGAGTTCACACATATTAAATGTGGAGAAGGGTGGTGTCCGGGGTTTGAACCCCATCCTGCATATATTATGCAATTTCCCTGCCAACTGAGTTAAGCTCACGGGGACTTGAGCGTACAATTTTTCTCATTAGCATACTTTATCATTTTTGTGTTACCATAAAACTTATGTCAATTTTTGGCAATTATTCGAATAATTCTATTAGATCATTGTATTTTGTTTGTTTAAGTAATGCACAATTTTTTTTACTATAATCGATTGTTTTAATTGAGTTTTGCATAACTTTATTTGTCACTTATATTCACAGTATTATGTTATGAAATAGTTACCCATATAGTTATAAAATAGGATTGAAATATTATGCGTGCAAAGTGGGTTAAAGGCCTCGCTTTTGGAAGCCAAGGCTAAGATCTCCTCTATTGTCACCATGTCAGCTCATGCTTCGAATGGTCACTGCCTTCCTACTACCTATGACGTTAGTTTATTGGACATGTTTAATTTTTTCCCCTCTTTTCGGCGATTTAATGATATTGAGATGATTGTTTGGAAGCCTCATACTATTCCTTACATCAAGGTCAACACGGTTCATTCTCTTAGGAATGCTATTGTTGCTTGTGGGGGAATTTTTTGTGATAAATTTGGGAGGTTTCTCGGCCAACATTGGTGCTTACATCAAGGTCACCGTACAATTTCGCTAAGACCTCCTTGGAGTATTTTCATCATAACTCAAAAACTAAAAGTAATTTTTACGTCAAACTAAAGCCATTGGAAAGCTTACAAAATTATCTAAAACTTTCATGTTTACACCTAAGGCCAATTCTGTACCGATCAATACCAGTTTTTGTTTCAAATTCGAAAAAGTTGTGCAGAAAGTCCATAAAAATTCACTGTGACCTACGTGCAGTAATTCGATCATAACTCAAGTTTTATAAATCTTTTTGACGTCAGACGAACGGCATTAGAAAACTAACATCCATACCTACAACTTTCGTGTTTACACTTTAGACCAATTCTGCACCAATCAATACCAGTTTTCATTTCAAAATTTGTGGCAGAGATAAAAAAAAATCAGAAAAAAAGCAACTTATATTATTCAAACTTCACATTCATTCAAAATCATCACAATCAACAACAACAACTCAATATAATTCATACCCAATTCATAATATGACATTAACAACAACAATCATCAACAATTCATTTATCAACAAATTAACATACCCAAATACATCACTACAATTAGAGCACGAATTTCATCAATTTACAGAAAATTGAATAGAGTTGAAACACTTGACAAACAATCAAACGTGTTTCTATTACAACAAAGACAAACTCTGTTTAAAACAAAGACAGACTCTGTTTTTCTGTATAACTTAGAAATTCTAGAATACTCAGTTTGTAAGAATAATCTAAGTTGTTGATGTGTTTTTGTTAAGACTCAGTTGAATACAATAGCAATGCAGCGTAGTTTTTCAGTTGTAGAGTCCAACAATTCTTCAAGTCTTCTAACCTTTATATAGACGTAGGAAAGAGACGTTGAGTCATCCAGCACATCAGGATGATTTCTGAAGCTTGATCAATAGTTGTTGATCTGTTGTTTGATATGGTAATTGTAACGCCCTAGTTGTTATTTATTTAATTTCAGTCGATTTTAATAAGTTTTTATGATTTTAAATAATTTATGTTTATTTTATGGTGTGTTATATTTTATTATATGATTATTTAATTAAAATAGGTGAGAATTATAATTATTAGAAGGTTGGGGATTAAAATAAATTATTTAATATTCTAATAGGAGTTAATTAGAAATAAGTGGTATTAATAGGAGTTAGAAGGAAAGGAAAGTCAGAAACAGTTTTTTTTTACGTAGAAACAGTGAGAAACAGAGAAAAGGGAGAAAAACCTAGAACAAGAGAGAAGAAGCAAGAGGAGAGAAGAACGTAGCTTGAATTCAGGAAATAATCAAAGGTAAGGGTGCGACTAACTCTCAACTTTAGGTTCTATAATTCGTTGATTAATATAGGGTTGTTAGGGTGGATGAATTGAATTAGGTTAAAGATGAATCGATGCTATTAACTTAATGAATTCATGTAATTGTTGTTATTTAATGCTGTTCTGATGTTAGAATGCATAGGAGTGATGAAATTCATCAAAATTGAGCCTTTAGGTGTTGAATTTGGGGTTTAGGGTTGAAAAGGAGAAGTCTGTTCGTACAGTTCGTGGTTCTGTCAATCGCCGCTCGCCACGGCGAGCAATGCCTGTGTAGCTCGCCACAGCGAGCAGACCCACTCGCGAGGCGAGCAGTGAAACCCCATAGCTCGCCACGGCGAGCAAATGCACTCGCCACGACGAGTTGCTTAATTAAAAAGTCATTAATTGTCTTAATGAGGTTTTTGGGCAGATTTTTATATCAATTTGAGTGCCTTAATATATTTAGGGATGAATGGCACCTTTTTACAGAATCAAATTTGGGTTTTGGGAACTTAAAAATGAAGATTTTAGGTGAAAAATGTCAAAAATGCCGAGAGCAACCACTTTTGCTCGCCTTGAGCTCGCCCCCAACTCGCCACGGCGAGTAGCTCAATTTTCTGAACTCGCCACGGTGAGTAGCACAATTTCCTGAACTCGCCACGGCGAGTAAGGTAGCTCGCCACGGCGAGTAGTACTGTAGCATGCCTAATTGTTGAATTTTTTGTTGCGTGGCTTTGTTGTGCCCTTTTGTTTTGTCCTATCAATTGAGTTGGGATCTTATGTCATAGTTGATTATGCATATTGTAGTTGTCGTTGCTGTTGTCGAGTTGTATGCAGATATACACTAGTGAGTCCATTCATACTCATACCTTGTTGAGGGCTCATGCCCTGGAGTGCTTTCACTCAATCGTTGAGGGCTTATGCCCTGGAGTGTCCATCACTCAATCATTGAGGGCTTATGCCGTGGAATGTTATTTCATTCAACTGTTGGGGGCTTATGCCCCGGATTGCTTAGCATTCAACGCACGTAAAATGGTACCACATGCATTTGCATTAGTTGCATTGTTGTCGTTGTAGCTGTTGTCGTTGTTGTTGTTGTTGGTTGAGTTGTCGGTGTCGTTGTTGATGATGTTGTTGAATTGTTTTAAATTATAAATTGATAGTTGATTATTCATTATATTGTTGTTGTTGAATTTAATTGATGAATTATGTTATCTATTGTTGTTTGTGAATCTCACCCCTTCTGCTGGAATTGCCGCCTTGTGGGCAAGTGCAGGTAACGAAGATTAGTAGAGATGTCGGCTCAAAGTGTCTTAGGGCTCTGATACGTTACGGGACGGGAATTTGTTGCTTGTTTTCTCTTTCCTTACGTATTATTTATGAATTATGAAACCCTTGATGAGGCCTGCGTGCCAAAGACTTATTTTGCTATTTTAAATAAATTCCGCTGCGAAGTTTTGAAGGTTAATTTTTATTGACTATTTTTATGGAGAATAATTATTCATCTATTCATTTGGAGATTTCTATTTGAATGAAAAAGCATTCCGTTTTGGTGAAACTCTGATTTAATTTGTTAATTATTAATGTTGGGAGAACGGGGTGTTACAATTGGTATCAGAGCAGGTCGGTCCGTCCGGCCAAGTAGTAGAGTCGTGTCGAGCCTAGTAGTGTTGTTTGACAATTTTGTATTGTCCTTGTTGTCCTGATTTGTTATTGTTGAGTAGAATATTTGAGGTTGATCTTGTATGTTTTCCGTTGACGGGTATGGATGTAATCCTTGGTATGAACTGGTTGGAATACAACCATGTCCATACAGATTGTTTTAATAAGACGGTACGTTTCTCTTCCGTTGAAGAGGAGAGTAAAGTTGATTTCTTGAACACTGAGCAGCTGAAGCAGATAGAGCGCGACGGAATTATGATGTTTTCCTTGATAGCGTATTTGTTAGTGGGGAATCAAGCAGTGATTGATAGCCTACCAGTCGTGAATGAATTTCCAGAAGTTTTTCCTGATGAGATTCCCGATGTGCCGCCAAAAAGGGAAGTTGAATTCTCAATTGATCTTGTTCCGGGTACGAAGCCTGTGTCGATGGCTCCTTACCGTATGTCAGCAGCTGAGTGGCAGAGTTGAAGAAACAGTTGGAGGACCCACTTGATAAAAAGCTTGTAAGACCGAGTGTTTCACCTTGGGGAGCGCCGGTGTTATTGGTTAAGAAGAAAGATGGTAGCATGAGGCTGTGTATAGATTACTGTCAGTTCAATAAAGTGATGATAAAGAATAGGTATCCACTTCCGAGAATTGATGACTTAATGGACCAGTTAGTGGGTGCACGTGTGTTTAGTAAAATTGATTTGAGATCAGGTTACCATCAGATCAAGGTGAAGGATGAAGATATGCAGAAGACGGCGTTCAGGACGCGATATGGTCACTATGAGTATAAAGTGATGCCTTTCGGTGTTACTAATGCACCTGGTGTATTTATGGAGTATATGAACAGAATTTTCCATGACTTTCTAGACAGATTTGTTGTTAAGTTTATTGATGATATTCTGATTTATTCTAAGACTGAAGAAGAGCATGCAGAGCATTTGAAGATTGTTTTGCAAGTGTTGAAAGAAAAGAAGTTATATGCCAAGTTGTCAAAATGTGAGTTCTGGTTAAGTGAAGTAAGTTTTCTTGGCCATATTATTTCTGGTAGTGGTATTACGGTTGACCCGTCGAAAGTTGAAGCAGTATCGCAATGGGAGACTCTGAAGTCAGTCACAGAGATTAGAAGTTTTCTGGGTTTAGCAGGATATTACCGCAGATTTATCGAAGGATTTTCGAAGTTGGCACTTCCTTTGACACAGTTGACCTGTAAGGGTAAAGCTTTCGTGTGGGATACTAAGTGTGAGAATAGTTTCAATGAGTTGAAGCAACGGTTGACGACTGCTCCGATTTTAATTTTACTGAGGCCAGATGAACCTTTTGTTGTTTATTGTAATGCGTCTAAGTTGGGTTTAGGTGGTGTACTTATGCAGGATGGTAAGGTGGTAGCTTATGCTTCGAGACAATTGAGGATACATGAGAAGAACTATCCTACACATGATTTAGAGTTGGCTGCTGTGGTTTTTGTGTTGAAAATTTGGAGGCATTATTTGTACGGTTCCAGATTTGAGGTGTTCAGTGATCATAAAAGTTTGAAATATTTGTTTGATCAGAAGGAGTTGAATATGAGGCAGAGAAGATGGCTCGAGTTGTTAAAGGACTATGATTTTAGTTTGAATTACCACCCGGGTAAAGCCAATGTGGTTGCAGATGCCTTGAGCAGAAAGACGTTGCACATGTCTGCTATGATGATGAAGGAGTTCGAGTTGCTTGAGCAATTTAGGGACTTGAGCCTAGTTTGTGAATTGGCACCTCAGAGCGTGCAGTTGGGTATGTTGAAGATCAATAATGAATTCTTGAACAGTGTCAAGGAGGCGCAGGAAGCTGATGTTAAGTTTGTAGACCTGATGGTTGCTAGTAACGAAGAGGATTGGGCCAGTGGCATATCGAATAGGTTTGCGACCACATCTTTCGAATCTGTATGATGTGTTTCATGTGTCGCAGCTGCGGAAGTATGTAGCGGATCCTTCGCATGTTTTACCAAGGGATGACGTGCAGGTTAGAGACAACCTTACAGTGGAGACTTTACCGTTGAGAATTGATGATCGTAAGGTGAAGAAGTTGAGAGGCAAGGAGATACCTCTGGTGAGAGTTGTCTGGGGTGGAGTAACTGGTGAAAGCTTGACTTGGGAGCTGGAGAGTAAGATGCTAGAGTCTTATCCTGAGTTGTTTGCTTGAGGTAATATTTCGAGGACGAAATTCTTTAAGTTGGGGAGAGTTGTAGCGCCCTAGTTGATATTTATTTAATTTCAGTCGATTTTAATAAGTTTTTATGATTTTAAATAATTTATGTTGATTTTATGGTGTGTTATATTTTATTATATGATTATTTTGATTATTTAATTAAAATAGGTGAGAATTATAATTATTAAAAGGTTGGGGATTAAAATGAATTATTTAATATTCTAATAGGAGTTAATTAGAAATAATTAGAAATAAGTGGTATTAATAGGAGTTAGAAGGAAAGGAAAGTCAGAAACAGTTTTTTTTTACGTAGATTCTTCAACACATTGTGTTTCTGAATTATACAGTTCGTATGCCTTAGAACGTTCAGAGTAACCTAAGAAGATTCCCTTTTGAGCTTTGGCATCAAATTTCTTTAGATAGACTTTATTGTTCAGGACATAACAAGTACATCAAAACTGATGAAAATAAGATATGTTAGGTTTCCTTCCTTTAAAGAGTTCATATGCTGTTTTGTTCAACAGAGGTCTGATATAGATTCTGTTCTGAACATAACAAGTTGTGTTTACTGCTTCTGCCCAAAAATGCTTAGCCAGATTGTTCTCAAGGATCATGGTTCTAGCCATTTCTTGTAAGGTTCTGTTCTTTCTCTCTACAACTCCATTTTGTTGTGGAGTTCTAGGTGCAGAGAATTCATGAATAATTCCATGTTTTTCACAGAAAACCTCAAAAGGCTCATTTTCAAATTCTCCTCCATGATCACTTCTGACTTTCAAGATTTTCAATTCTTTTTCAAATTAAATTTGGATGCAGAATTTACTAAACACAGAATATGAGTCATCTTTAGTTTTCAGAAACTTAACCCAACTCCATCTACTGTAATCATCAACAATGACTAGTCCATATTTACTTCCATATAAGGATGCAGTGCTAACTGGTCCAAATAAATCAATATGAAGTAACTCCAAGGGTCTAGAAGTAGAAACAATTTCTTTCGGTTTGAAAGGACTCTTGACAATTTTCCCTTTCTGACATGCTCCACAAAGAGCATCTGAATGATAGTCAATGTCTGGTAGGCCTTTGACTAGTTGCAACTTGCTAAGCTTAGAGATTAATCTCCAGTTAGCATGTCCTAACCGTCTATGCCACAACCACTTCTTATCACCCATTGACAAAAGGCAAACTACCTTCTGATCAGTCAGTTCAGAGAATTTTATCTTGTAGACATTGTTTCTTCTTTTTCCCTTGAAGACTATGGATTGATCATCCTTGTTAACCACAATGCAGTTGTTCTTATTAAACAAAACATCATAACCACTGTCGAAAAATTGACTTATGCTCAGTAGGTTATGTCTAAGTCCATCAACGAACCACACATTACTGATTGAGATAAGAGAGTTACCAATGGTTCCAGTACCAATGATTTTGCCAGTCTGGTTTCCTCCAAATCCCAAAGTTCCTCCCTCTTTTATGGTTAGGGTTAGGAACATAGACTTTTCTCCCGTCATGTGACGCGAGCAACCACTGTCCAGGTATCAAGCCTTCTGCTTTTCTAGTCCTTTTAGACATACCTGCAGCATCAATAATTTCAGACTTAGGTACCCATATTCTCATGGGTCCTCTTGGGTTAGTCCTTGAACCGTTGAACTCCTTTCCTAAGTTGCGTCTTGAAGTCATTGGCAGTGTTTTCTCCCACACCTTGGGTTTAGAACCGTTTGGTTTAGGTTTCTACTTGCCTTTCATAGTTTCTCTTCTTTGAAACTTAGGCTTTTGTTTTTCAGACTCTGGCTTTTTCAGAGTCCGTTTATCAGACTCTGAATGTTTTAGAGTTTGAATCATTGAAGCCTTAGGTTCAAGGTTTTTCAGAACCTTTAACTTTACATTATGAGATTTTGACTTAGTCAGAACCTTAGAACTTGAAGTTGTAGGTTCTGAATGAGTCACTGTGTTGACTTCATCAGACTCACTTACAAAGTGATTTTTCAACGCTTCTCTGGCTCCATCAGGACCAGGTTTCAGAATCACTTCATTCGAGCTTCCTCCAATGAATCCAAGACCCTGTCCTCTGTTCTGATACGTGCTATAGATCATGGATGCAACTCTTGATCTGTCAATTCCAGTAGCAATAAATTCTTGCAAAGCAACATCTTGCTCACTCAAGTATTTACAGCTACACTTCTTGATCAATAAAGTGTCATTTTCTTCTTTTAAACTTTCTAACTCCAACAGAGTTGAATTATGTCTTTTTGACAGCTTATCAAGCTGTTATTTGACTTTCTTCAACTCAGTGGTTTTAGCTTTAAAATGACCAAGAAGTTCTTTGACATAATCTACTAATTCAAATCTTGTGAGTTCAGAATATACCTCTGTTTCACTTTCAGAGTCTGCATATGATTCTGCCTCAGGTGTCTCTTTAACAGATTCGGTTGTAGCCATTAGTCCAACAGCTACATTGGCTTCACCATCAGCATCATCATCCTCAGACCCTGACTCATTATCAAGATTTTCCCAGGTGGCCATCAGACTTTTCTTGATCTGCTTCTTAAACTTGCTTGACTTGAAGGTTGGCCTTTTTGACTTGGATTTCTCCCTCTGCAGCTCTGGACAGTCAGCAATAAAATGTCCAATCTTCTTGCAGTTGAAGCAACCTTTCTGTTCCTCCTTTTTGAAACCCTTCCCACTATTCTTGCTCAGAAATCTCTTGTTCTTCATAGCAAGGTACTGCATTCTGCTTGAAAGCATAGCCATTTCCTTTACAATATCAGGATCTTCCTCTGAGCTTATAGAAGCTAAAGATTCATTTTCAGACTCTTCAACCTTGAGAGCCTTTGAGGACCTTCCCTTTGATTTTAAAGCAATGGTTTTGGACTTTCTTGCAGACTCATGTTCATTGAGACTTAACTCATGAACCTTGAGAGAGCTTACAAGATCTTCAACACTTAAAGTGTTTAAATCTCTAGCCTCCTCAATTGCAGTGACCTTTGGTCTCCATCTAGAGGGTAAGCTCCTTAGAATCTTGCTAACATGATCAGAAGCTATATAACTCTTCTTTAGTATCTGAAGACCAGATACTAGAGTTTGAAATCTTGAGTACATCTGCTCAATACTTTCATCCTCTTTCATCTTGAATAGTTCATACTGATGAACTAATAGAAGAGCTTTAGCTTCCCTGACCTTTTTGCTTCCTTCATAGTTAGCACAAAAAGAAGCAAACATGGCTCTAGCAGTAGATTTGTCACTCATCTTCATGTATTCCGATTTAGGAATAGCAGTGACAAGAGCCCCTCTGATGATATGATGTTTCTTGTAGATTTTCTTTTGAGCAGCAGTGTGAAGTTTTCGGTCAATGGCAGCACCTTCGTCATCAAGTTGTAAGTCACCAACACCATCTTCAAGTATGTCCCAGATTTCTTCATCAAGACCCATGACATAACTGTAGAAGTTGGTTTTCCACCAAGAAAATTCATCAGGATCACCATTGAACTTAGGAATTTTTCCATAATCAGCCTTTTTACTGCTGTTATTGGATCCATAGTCATATGATATAACAGCACCAGAAGTAGCACCAGAAGAAGAAGGATCACTGGAAGACATGTTTTTCTCTGGATCTTTTCTGTCACACGGTTAAGTGCTATGACAACAGAGCCGGAGCTCTGATACCAACTGAAGGTGAGAAAAACACAAGAAGGGGGGGTGAATTGTGTTAGCTTTTCGCAGCTCTTGAATAGTGAGAATCTTATTCCTTAATATCAGAGTCTGAAGGAGATCAGAGTCTGATGGGAGATGAGGTTCTGATGCAGCGGAAATAATCAAGAGATAGAGAGAAGAGAGAACACAAGCAATTATACAGGTTCCTTCCACAAACCCGAAGTAGTCCTGTCCCCCTTGCACTTCCAAGGAGAGTTTCACTAAAATGTAATATCTATTACAAGTTTCTCAAACACACAGTAAGAGACTTCCAATGCTCAAGCACGCAGGCAAGAAACTTCCAATGCTCAAAGACACAACTAAGAGACTTCTTTGCTCAAGGACGCAGCCAAGAGACTTCTTTGCTCAAGCACACAAGCAAGAGACTTCTGACACAATTTACAGAAAATTGAATAGAGTTGAAACACTTGACAAACAATCAAACGTGTTTCTATTACAACAAAGACAGACTCTGTTTAAAACAAAGACAGACTATGTTTTTCTGTATAACTTAGATATTCTAGAATACTCAGTTTGTAAGAATAATCTAAGTTGTTGATGTGTTTTTGTTAAGACTCAGTTGAATACAATAGCAATGCAGCGTAGTTTTTCAGTTGTAGAGTCCAACAATTCTTCAAGTCTTCTATCCTTTATATAGGCGTAGGAAAGAGACGTTGAGTCATCCAGCACATCAGGATGATTTCTGAAGCTTGATCAATAGTTGTTGATCTGTTGCTTGATATGGTAATATTCCTTCAATTTCATATTTTGAATTCCATTCCCTTTGAAGATTAATACCGGTAGACACAGTTGCCAAACTGTACGAGGTAGTGGAGTAGTGGAAACAAAGTTCGTACAACGTACTTTGTACTGGCCTGCATTCTTTGTTGTTGAGCATCCCACGCTCAAGTTGACTTTGAAGCTAGCCGTTACTCCAAATGAGAGTTTCTTTCGCATCGTAATGCCTTTAGAAATCCTTGTTAGCAGATATTCAGATTGCAGGCTTCAGACTCACTGTAGCATTCAGCTTCTGATGATCTTCAGACTCTCTTGGTTTTCAGATTCTGATAGTCTTCAGACTCTGATAGTCTTCAGACTCTCTTCGATACAGTCTTCAGACTCTCTTCGATACAGAATCACAAGCAACAAGCTTCTCTGGATCTTTGCTCTTAAAATGTTCAAACAGAATACTTCTTTCTAAGATATAAATCTTGATAGATATCCTGCATACTTAAACAAATATTAGCATATCCAATTGACAATTTTTAATACCTTGTTATCATCAAAACTCAAAACGTGGTATTGTTGAACACCTTTGTTCCAACATGCTGTCCAAGCCAGGGGCATTTTGGTCCAGTCAAATTTTCAGGCTCATGTCACTATTTAAAGTACTGTCAGAGTCAATCATCAGGGGGGCACACATTCCAAAGAGTCAGACATTGCGTCAGTGTCAGGAATCACTATTCACACTAACCAATCACCATCACAAACACAATTCCTAATTTCTCTCTCCACTTTTTCAGATCAAAAATCACAAAAAATAACAATCTCAAGAACAAAAATTATCCAAACATTTTCCAAAATTCGAAATCAGCATACCACACACAAAGTCACCAAAAACGCAAAAAATTAGTGATGAACACATGAATGTTCCTCAAGAACACAATAACACTATGAACAAAAATTCCAGCAACACTAAACCATCACTTTTCATTTCCTCAACTAGCATTTCCAAACCGTAAATCACAGTGATGTAAAACGAATCTGAAAGAAGAAAACGTGAAACGGCAGCAAAGGTAGAAGGAGGAAATCGAGGCAAAAGGTAAAGAAAAGAAGGAAGAACGAAACCGAAATCAAAAGGTAAAGAGGTTAAGTTTTTTTTTCGAAATTGTTCTATAGATCTAGTAGCTTGTGTTGGTTTTCTGAAAATTTTAAGTTTAGATTTGAGTAGTAGAAGGAAAAGAATATTTGAATGTGCAAAAAAATTTAGATTCGAAGTAGTTTGGTTGCTCCAGCACGGTGGTGCCACCACCGGCCACCGCGCCGGAGCTTTGAGTCTCGCCGGAGAAGAAGAAGCTGCCGGCGCAGCTTGGTTAGAGAGAAGTGACAGGATTGGGCTTAGAGAGAGAAGTGAGCATGAAAAATGACTTAAAAAAAAACAGAAGAACACTTTTATACCCCCTTCACCGGTTCGGTTCGCCTGTGAACCGATCCAGGCTTGAACCGAACCGGTTCTTTCTCAAGCCCAGCCTCTCTTCCTTAGGCCCATTCCTTTCTGTTTGTTTTCCAGTTTTACTACATGAACCCCCCAATACTGCTGCTTGCACCCCTCTCCCTGTACAGTAACTTTTTTTTAAATTCATGCATTTTATTTTTTTTAATTCATATAATGTTTGAACTATATTTCATGCATTTTTAATTAGTGTTTTAATTTTCATATCATGCATTTTTTAGTTCATTTAATAGCCAAGTTTTTATCTCATGTATTTTAGTTTATTTAGGCTTTTAAAAAATCTTTACATGCATATTTGTTTCTTTTAATCTTGCTTTATCTAGCATTTGTGTTTATTTCATGTGTTTGCATTTTATTGCTTTATTATGTTAATTTGTTTAAATTGCATATTTTTTTTAGTGTGTATAATAGGTTTTGTATAAATATTGCATGTGTTTTATTTTCGTCATTTATTTTATTTTATTTTTCCGCAAGACCGTAGAATGTATTTAGTGTATGTAATATGTAACCGACACACGCACCGACACTTCACCATTTTATTTACCGCTTTACGCTCATTTATTTTTCGCCGTTACGCTAGTTCACCATTAGTTTAGAAAAGTATTTTTTATCTCGAAAAATCAAGTATGTCGAACTTCAAAGTATTCTCCTAATAAACCTTGGTTCGTAACCCAAGTGTTTTCCTTTTATTTTCTTAATCAAACGTTTAATCAATTTAATATCCACATTAGACATGGATTTCTTGCAATTAAAATTAACCAACTTCATCATATTTTTCTCTCATGCCTTGAGGCCTCTTATATCTTCTTAAAAATATTTTTTCCAAAATATTAAAATCAATCCAACCCACCAAAGAAGTTCTTTAGACGAACTACTTGATTTTGACCCCGATTTATTTGGGTAAGTAGGCAAAGGGCTTTGGCCTCTCCAAATCAAATAAAAATAACCAAAAACATGCTTCATCTTCCCCCATTCTTTCATTTAGACTCTTAGGCAATAATTTTTGAATAAGTAAAAATAATTTAGCGCATGATTAAGAATAGGTAAAAGGTTCCTATGGGATACCATAGTCGATTCGGGTGCTTAACACCTTCCCCAATCGAAACAACCCCCGGATCTAGGTCTTATAAGGGTTTTTACTCACTTTTTCCCTTCCCACGAATAAAAGTTGAGAGTTCAAAGATTAAAGGTTCAAATCCAATTAATGGTTTGGTACCCGAAAATCGAGAGCACACCAGATAACATATATATTATACAAATAAATACCAACATATAACTCATATAACATAACAAAATATCAGTTCATCAAAATAAATCGACTATATTATAAAACGACATCTAATCTCAATAAAATAATAAATAATAAAAGTAGGGCGTTACACCCACATTTCGTAGACCAAAGGGCATTACGTTGTAGTAATAGTTCCCTGATTCGATCATGAAGGCTGTTTTCTTTTTATCTTCTTCGGCCATGGGTATTTGATTATAACCAGATTAGGCGTCCATGAAAGATAAAAGTTTGTAGCCGGAGGAATTATCTACGAGTTTATCTATGTTAGGAATAGGATATGCGTTTTTGGGGCATGCCCTATTAAGATTGGTATAATCAACACAGATACGCCATTTTCCATTAGATTTCTTGACAAGTACAACATTGGAGAGCCATGTAGTGTATTTGGCCTCAGTAATAAAGTTTGCCTCTAGGCGTCCATGAAAGATAAAAGTTTGTAGCCGGAGGAACTATCTATGAGTTTATCTATGTTAGGAATAGGATATGCGTCTTTGGGGCATGCCCTATTAAGATTGGTATAATCAACACAGATACGCCATTTTCCATTAGATTTCTTGACAAGTACAACATTGGAGAGCCATGTAGTGTATTTGGCCTCAGAAATAAAGTTTTCCTCTAGGAGGTCTTTAAAAGCTTTTTCTGCAGCCTCTGATTTTTCAGCAGACTGCTTCCTACGTCGCCGGGCTACATCGCTAACCCCAAGATCCACTGTCAGTTGGTGACAGGCGACGGTTTGATCGATTATGGGCATGTCGGTTGCACTCCAAGCGAAGAGGTCGGAATTCTCCCTTAAGCAGGCGACCATCTGTGCTTCGTCAAGTTCAGGAAGATCCTTGCCGATCTTGAAGTTTTTCAAGGGGTCGTTTTCAAAAAGGACCAACTCAAATTCTCCATCAGGGATAGGTTGAAGAAGTTTCACGTTAAGTGGATCCTTCTTTTCCCTCTTATGTTCCTTGAGGTCTTCCTTGGTGAACCTGGGGTCAAGTTCGACCAAGTTTGCATCCAGAGGGCTCACAACAGTTTTATTGGCTTGGAGGAAACATCTTCTAGCAGCTTCGATGTCTCTGTTCAGGGAGGCGATGATGCAGTTATAGAGAGATGGACCGTCGATCACTAGGAATGGGATCTTTATTGTTTTCTTGGCCTCCTTTTTGCCGAAGGTGACCAGCAGCTCGACGTAGCCCCAAGGTGGAGTTGAGGAGCCATTAAAGCCGTAAAACTCATTTCCCACATATGGAGAAAGGTTTTTCTCCGTCAGTTGGGGAGTTTTGAACAGACTGGTGTACATGATGTCGTACGAGGCCCCTGTGTCAATTAGGACTCGTCAGACGTCGGTGTTGGCCATCGATGCTCGTACGAGCAAAGGAATGGCTGAATTAGAGGCTCCACCGGGTAGTTCGGATTTGTAGAATGCCAAAGGTGGTCTTCCTCCTATCCTGGGATTGGAGGGGAGCAACAAGTTGAATCTCGTGAGCTCTTCAAACTTCCTTTTCATGCTTCCCATGGTGACGTTCATTGTTCCTCTCAGGATGACATTGGCTGAAAGGAACTGCTCCCAGATGCATGAGTAGGGTGTGATTTCCACGTTGTTAGGGAAATCCCCCAAATGTTCGACGGACATAACGACTGTTTTGTCCGCCTCGTTGCCATCGACGAGGAGCTCAATGGTCTTTCTTTCAGACTCGGTGTTCTTGACAAACTGCTTGAGCCGCCCTCGTTGAATGAGGATTTCAATAGCATCCTTCAGATGGATGCAATTGTCAGTAACGTGCCCATGGCATTGTGGAATCGACAATATTTGGTTTTGTCGATTCCCTTCCTCTCCTGTGAAGGAGCTTTTGGTGGCTTGACCCAGCTTCTGTCAGATCAGCTACTGCGATCTCAGCGAAGATCTTTTCCTTAGACATGGCCAGGGGTGTATACTCGGTGAAGCGACCGTTAGGTCTTTTTCCTTCACGAGTTACCTTGCCTTCCCTCCTTTTATCATGGAAAGGCATTTTGGAGGTTTCAGCAGCAGGCTCCTTCTTCCTGGATTTGTTAAGGCTATCCGAGTACAACTCTTCTTCAAATCTGATGTTGATATTTGTGATCGCTAGGAACTCGTTGAGAGTCCTTGGACGACCCAGGCAGACAGCTTTCTTGACGTCTGTGCCGTCACGTAGACCTTTGGAAATGAGGTACCGTTTCATTGTTTCGTCGGCAACCCTTACCTGCACAACTTCTTTGCTGAACCTTTCAATGTAGTCTTGAATAGGTCCGCTCTTTCCTTGAACAATGGCTTCAAGGGACGCCACCGTTTTTGGTTGTGTCCTTGAAGCGGTGAAGTGGGTTGTGAAATCGTCACAAAGGTCGCTCCAGGAGTTGATGGAGTTTCTCCGTAAGTTCTTAAAAGTAACGGCCCCTCGCCTCAAGGTGGTGACAAAGAGCTTGCAAACGGTGCCCTGCACCGATCGGTAGGTGAGAACAGCCTTGATGTTTTTGTCTGGATCTGTGGTTCCGTCGTACAAATCAATCCGAGGAGGCTTCTCTAGCCCGCAGGGAATGGAAGCATCTCGAATGCGTCGTGTGAATGGACCATAAGCATTGCGGTCATCGCGGTCGTCATTTACAAAATCATAATTTTTCAATTAATCAATTTTATTAACACCAATTTATCAACCATTAACACCAAATCATCAACCATTAATCAATTTTTTAATTACAAAATCACAAATAATCAAATTTTCTAAGACCCTAAATAATTTAAACAAGGAAGGAAGGAGAAGAGATTACCTTTATAGTGAATGAGAAGAGATTAGAAACCAGAGAAGAGATTAGCAGCCATAGCTATTGAATAAGAAAAGAGACAGATGAGAGAAGAGAAGCAGAGAGCTGAGAACGGGAGAGACTTGTGTTTTCATTTCCTGGAACGTAAGCGCGCGCGTTTGTTTTCTGCAATGTTTTCCCCAATAATTTTTTTTGTAAGTCTGTTAATGGCATTTTGGGTTGGGCCTTATGTTCAAAAATTATCGATTGAACACCCCCGTTTGTAGCACTCCAATATCTATTTTTTCTTCTAATTTTCAATATTTTTAAAAGTGTTTTTTTATTTACTATAAATATCTCAACAAATTACATATATGTGTCTAATAGTATTTTGGATATGCATTGTATAATCACGTGTTAGGATCAAGAAAAAAGAAGGATTATATTTATGTTTCGGTATTAATGTATTTTGGATTCTGTAATAATTTAAAGGTTAAAATATGGTTTTGGTCCCTGCAAATATGCCTAGTTTTGGTTTTAGTCCCTGTAAAAAAAAAATTGT
The DNA here is from genome assembly GCA_946800305.1 of Medicago arabica. Taxonomy (NCBI): domain Eukaryota; kingdom Viridiplantae; phylum Streptophyta; class Magnoliopsida; order Fabales; family Fabaceae; genus Medicago; species Medicago arabica. The sequence continues at coordinate 34,061,168 of OX326966.1, read as the reverse complement.
TTTTGGTCCCTGCAAAATATGCTTAGTTTTGGTTTTGGTCCTTGGAGGGACTATTTCCAAAAGTAAAATATTTTGCAGGGACCTTTTTCAAAATCAAAAGATTTTGCAGGGACTATTTATCTAATAAATGGGTTAAATCATCATGTGCCACGTGTGCAAATCATCACAAAAGTGGGGCCAGGGACCAAAACCAAAACGAGACATATTTGTAGGGACCAAAAACAATTTTTTTTTACATGGACTAAAACCAAAACTAGGCATATTTGCAGGGACAAAAACCATATTTTAGCCTAATTTAAACGTTCAGAACACCCCTAGGAGGTGTATTTGTCCGGTTTGAATTATATTTTTTTTTTTTTTGAGGAATTGAATTATAAAATTTGAGTGTGGTTTTTATACCTTTGGATTATATAATTCAAAATAGAAACCAAATTAGGAAATTGGTAGAATCATATTACCTTTATGTTCAGATGAAAATAATGTGTGTGAAGTCCATTGATGATAAAAATTATGTGGAAAAGGAGGTATTTTTGGAGAGAAAGAAGAGAAATTTGGTAATGAACTCGTTTGTTTATGGGGAGATGGTCATGCATATATAAAAATATTTTGATTCTATACTCTAAAAACAAAAAAGGTTTAAATGTACTTTTGACTCTCTAATTTTAAAAAACTTGCGATTTTGACCCTCCAACAAAAAATTGCAATTTTGGCTACCTAACTTAAAGATAAGGAGTCAAAGTTGCCGAGAAGACGTTACGTGTCCCGGAACGGGAAACTGAAATTTCTGTTTTTTTTTTAAGTTAAGGGATCAAAATTGTTATTTAAAAAAAAATTATACTAACATCTCAAACTTAATTGTCTTTTTTTTTCAGATGGAAATAATGTGTGTAAAGTCCATTGATGATAAACTTATGCTTAGAAATCAAGATTATGTGGAAAAGGAGGTGTTTTTGAAGAGAAAGAAGAAAAATTTGGTAATTAACTCATTTTTTTATAGGGAAATTGTCATGCATATTGTTCACGTATGTAAACATAAGTTAATTACAACAGGTGAGCTGCTTAGTGAAATGTCCTAGGTGGAATTCAAGGAGCACTATGAATAAGACCTATATAAAAGATACATTGTTCCACATAACCCCCCCCCCCCCCCCCACTACTCTCTAGTTGTCTCCTTTTATAGCCTTCACTTTGTTGACCTAATGAGACTTTCTTTGGATGTGCATGCCAATTACCCCTTTGAGGTCCATATGGCTTCTCTGTAACAGGCGCGTGGAGTCAAAGGTACATAACTCACGTCACATGTTCGTGCAGGACGAATGGCACGTTATGAGATACCCTCAAGAGGAGGAGCACAATTTTTCTTGGCCAACGACATGAGAGAGAGCTAGTGACGTTGATGGTGGAGCTCACATGACGTTGGAAAATATTTTATTCTCGAATTTTTATTGTATGCTATATCTCCAATCTCAATTAAATAACGGCCAATATGTTCAACTGTAGACTCATTAGTCTCTCCACCAAACTTAGCGAATTTAGGGATTTTCCATCCCTTGGGCAACTCTTCTGCTAAGACATAATCTGACAAAGAAGATACAAAGTTAGGCCTATGTAAGCCCATATTGAAACAGTTTTGAACTAACAAAGTTTCAACTATATTGTTTTGCTGAACTTGTCGAACCACTTGCTCAGCATCATGGTTCCTTTGGACCAAAATTGAGATCCTTTCAGGCTCCTCTTGTGGTTGGAGTTCGACAGCAGGCTATGAAGGTGAGAAAAACATAAGAAGGGGGAGTTGAACTGTGTTAACTTTTCGTGTCGCTTAAAGAGTATGATTCTGTTTTCTAGGATCAGAGTCTGAACAGGTTCAAGATCTGATGGAACATCAGAGTCTGTTGCAGCGGATAAAGTAAAGAGATAAGGGAAAGAGAGAACACAAGCAATTATACAAGTTCATTCCACAAACCGGAAGTAGTTTTGTCCCTTTTGCACTTCCAAGGAGAGTTTAACTAAAATGTAATAACCAATTAAAATTTGCTCAAGCACACAACAAGAGAATTCCAATGCTCAAGCACACAAGCAAGAGACTTCTATTGCTCAAGGACACACCTAAGAGACTTCAAATGCTCAAGCACGCAGGCAAGAGACTTCTAACACAATTTACAGAAAATTGAATAAGTTTTTGAACACTTGATATACAATCAGTGGTGTTCCAAATACAAAACAATAAGACTCTATTTTCTGTGATACTTAGAAATTCTATGATAAACAAGTTTGTAAGAATTTGCTAAGTTGTTGATGTGTTTTCTTGACTCAGGGAGAATAACAAAATAGTGTAATAGCTCAAATAATTCCTTCAGAATTAGTAGTATATTCTCCAAGTCTTCACTCCTCTATATAGACGTTGTAGAGAAACGTTGAGACAATCCAGCACATCACAGAGCCGTCTAGAAGCTTGATCAAATGTTGTTGATCTGTTGCTTGATATGGTAATTGTTCTTCTATACAGATTTTGAATTCCATTCCATTTGAAGCGATAATACCAGTACACACAGCTGCCAATTGTACAAGGCAGTGGAGTAGTGAAAACAGGGTTCGTACAACGTACTTGGTCCTTTTCCTACATTCTTTGTCGCCAAGCATCCCATGCTTAAGTTGACTTGAAGATAGCCGCTACTCCATGTGAACGTTTCATTGCAGTCGAAATGCCTTCAGAGATTCATTTAAACAAATCCTTCAGTTGCAATCTTCAGACTCTCTGTAGAACTTTTAGACTCTGTTGGGCTTCAGACTCTCTTCAGCTCCTTCAGACTCTCTTTGTTCTTCAGGATCTTTGAGTCTTCAGAACCTTTTGTATTGCACTTCTTTGAAACAACTTATTAAGACTCTCCGAGTCTTCAGAACCTCTCGAAACAGCTTCTTATGATTCTTCAGGCTCTCTAAGTCTTCAGAATCACTTGCAACAAGCTTCTTTATGATTTTTCTCTTCATTTGTTCTCACAGAATACTTTCAGGATGGTGTTGAATTTGAATTGGTTTGGATGAAGAGGGTTGGTCTTTTTGAATGGTGATGAGAGAGTGAGTTTATGGTTGAGTACTTTCAGTGTGTTGCTCAGGCTCAGAATCTGTGTCAATGTTGACAACAGGTTCTGACTCAACGATCTCAGGTTTTGAAGAACCTTGAGTCTGAGCTTTAGATTTTGCAGGGGTGATAGGTAGTTCTCCTCCTAGATGTCTTAATAAGGAATGTATAGCTTCTGGAGAACTTATATTTGTGGGTTCTTGGTTGGTTGATGGTTGTTGAGATGAGGTAGCTTCTTCAGTAGACTGAATCACCTGAACTGGCTTAAGAAATTCTGGTTGGCATGGATGGTCACGAGTGAGTTGTTGAGCTAAATTGATGGTGTTTTGGATGGTTGTTTCTATGGTAGCATAAAAATATGCTATGATTTCTGGGTCGAGAGGGTCATAAGAAGAGATTGGTTTAGGTGAAATTGGTTTGATTGGTGAGGGGGTCTTTTTACGGAGTGTGGGAACGACTTTACTCAGAGGCATGTTATCTGAGTCAGTCTCGGTTTGGGAAAAAGAAGGTGAATCAAGGTTAGAGTACATAGAAGATTCTTTGAAAGAGTTACCTGAAATGGAAGTGTCAAGAGCAGTTGGTCCTGAGTAGCCAGCTTCAGTAGCTTCCTGAGGTCCTGAAGCACCAACTTCTGTGGTCACTTCAGAGTCTTTCTTTGTGAGTGCTTCCACAAGCATCTCAGTTGCTTCCTTTATAGCTTGATCCTTCAGTTCTTCAATAACCACCTCTACAGCTAGAGCCTTACCAACTATGTGTTGATCAGTGATTATTGGTACTAAAGTACCCAGCTTCCGTGCTATCTCCGTAACAGCAGGAACAAATTCGCTCTTCTTCCTCAGAAGCCTTTCTTCTTCTTCATCTTCCTCATCAAAATACCTCTTCACATCTTTCTTCATCTTCTTGACGCTTGTTTCACCTTTACCCCTTTTTCTCTTGGGGATTTGAGTTTCCAGCTAAGGTCCACCAATAGTTACTCATAGCAGAGCAGGAGTAAAAGACTTGGTGATTTTGGATTTCTTGGGAGCAGGTTCTGGTTGAGGTTCTTCTTCCTCATTCACTGGCTTGCTCCTTTTTCCTTTTACTTTCAAAGGAGCACCTCCTGTAGTATCAGGAATTGAGCTGTAATTAATGATTCTTCCAGTCTCTTGGAAGTGTTCTACAACAAATCTGGCCAGAACCTCTGGGTTGTCTTCTTTGGATATTGGGGGGAAATCCATCATTAGGTCATATTGCACTAATGATTCTTTCATGTTCTCCTCATGAGGCTCATATTTCTTTACTATCTTCATGTACTAGAGAGTCTTGCCGTTGATTATTCTCCCAATAACTGTCCCAAGATGAGAGTCAGACACTACCCCAGCGCCACTCAGGATCTCTAACAATCCTCCCTGATAGAGGATCTCAGAAAGAAGTCTCCCATATGGGATTTGTCTTCTTTGTTTTGTTTGGCTCTCCTTGATGGCACAGCTCATGTGGTACATCACGTATTTGGGGAAGTTGATCTTCTATATGTTAGCCAAAAAGTATAGAACCATCTTGTGATCCAATGACAAGGTGTCAGAACCTCCACCTTTCTGAAGCAGATAATCTGTTATAAGCTTCAGAAGCACCATGTGGTCCTTATGCATATCAACAAGCTTGTTAGAAGGTCTTCCTCTAAAGAAGAAAAAGTTGCATATTTCAGCCTAGTTAGACTTCTTACTGACATTCCACTGGAATTTTCCATCGTTGGCCACTCTGCAGGCCTTTGCAATAACCTCCTCTGTGATGGTAATAGGAATCCCCATCACTGCCGACCTGATTTTCATACTTGTGTATGGTTTCAGTACCATTTCTTCTCTTGTCTTTCACATTAAAGATGGATTGTTGTTTACCGCTAGAACTTCTTCATATTTAGCAGCTTCCTTGTCGTAGACCTCAGCCCTAACCCATAGGTCTCTTACCAACTCCTGATATGTTGGTTCATTCAACATACCAAAATATTCGTTCATACCTTGACATAGAATCTGTGTATGAACATTAATACCATGTCTGTGAAGAGCTCCAAAATCCATTGGAGATTCAACTTCAACTTCCAATTGCTCTTTAATAATATTCAAGGTTCTTGGCTTGTTGACGTAAGATTGACCAGGATTGATATTTAGGATATGAGTATTGGATGAAGTTGCCATTTGAAGGTTTTCTAGGTTTTTGAGATTTCAAAATATTTCAGAGAGCGAGAGAGAAGAAGAGTTTAGAAACAGAAATTTTAGGAAGTGAGAGTGAAGTAGTGTGTGTTTGTGACTTAGTGTATTTTTGATAAAACATTTGCAATACACAGGGGACAAACATACATAAGCATTTAAGACAAACAAGCATGCCGTCATAAAGCAAAGGGAAAACGCGAGGATATATGTTAAACGGATACTATCATTGCCCTTTGAGTTATTACCCAATACAAGCAGACTAAGCCTGAGAACCTCAAAAGTATCAATGAATTGAATATCTAAAATTCCTTTTTAAACATAGTCTCTGATAAAATGATGTTTAATTTCAATGTGCTTGGCTCTTGAATGTAGAATTGGATTCTTAGACAAACATATAGCAGCTGTATTATCACAATAAATTGGGATACAATTTTCAGTTATTTGATAATCCTCTAACTGATGTTTCATCCAAAGTAGTTGTGTACAACAACTAGCAGCTGAGATGTATTCTGCTTCTGCTGTTGACAAAGCAATAGTTGCTTGACTCTTGCTAGCCCAGGATATCAGATTTTCTCCCAGAAATTGACAATTGTCACTGGTTGATTTTCTTTCAATCCTGTCTCCGGCATAGACAGCATCGCAGAATCCAACTAGCTTATAATCTGAAGATTTCTCATACAAAAGTCCAAGATTAGTGGTTCCTTTCAAATATCTGAAGATTCTCTTAACAGCAGTTAAGTGAGACTCTCTAGGATCTGATTGAAACCTTCCACACATACATACACTGAATAAATATCATGTCTGGATGCAGTGAGATATAATAGAGAACATATCATACCTCTATACAACTTCTGGTCAACTTTGGTTCCTTGGTCTTCTTTGCTTAAAGTGCAAGTTGGATGCATTGGAGTGTTCATTTCCTTACAATTCTCAAGATTAAATTTTTTCAGGAGCTGTTTAGTGTACTTGGATTGATGAACATAGACTCCATCTTTGCATTGGTTGATTTGAATTCCTAGAAAGAATTTCAATTCTCCCATCATGCTCATTTCAAACTCATCCTGCATTGAATAAGAAAATTCCTTGCAAAGAGAACTATTAGTTGAACCAAAAATAATATCATCAACATAAATTTGAACAATTAGAATATCTTTCTTAAGAGTCTTCCTGAATAGTGTAATATCAACTTGACCTCTTTCAAAATCATTTTTAAATAAGAAATTACTTAGTCTTTCATACCAAGCTCTGGGAGCTTGTTTCAAGCCATATAGTGATTTCTTTAGTATATAAACATGTTTAGGTTGTCTTAAATCCTCAAAACCAGGAGGTTGTTTGACATACACTTCTTTGGTAATGACACCATTAAGAAAGTCACTCATAACATCCATTTGATACAAAATTATGTTGTGATTTACTGTGTAGGAAAGAAGTAACCTGATTGCTTCCAATCTTGCAACTAGAGCAAATGTTTCAGTGTAATCAATGCCTTCTTGTTGACTGTAGCCTTGTTTCTGATCACTTCTCCTTACTCACTAAGCTTGTTTCTAAACACCCATTTAGTTCCAATAATGCTCATGTGTTCAGGCTTAGCTACTAGATCCCATATGTAACAGCCCGATTTTGCGATTATTTTATTTTAATTGTTTTATATGTGTTTATTTATGTCTGTGTACATTTTCATGAGTTTTCGTACTAGAAGGGTATTTTGGTAATTTTATACTTAAGGGCATTTTAGTCTGTTACGAGGAAGGGTAGTTTAGTAACTTTGTGACAATAGTTATTTTTGTGTTTCAAGTTAGAACCGTTATTATTTGTAAGTTACTAAGTTGTCGATGTAATTTAATTAGAGCCGAGGTTCCTAATAAATTACCGTTAGTAAGTTAGAATTAGCGGTTAGTGTAATTAGAATTGAGCCCAATTAGTTTGTGTGGTTTAGGGCCATTTAGGGGTGTGAGCAATTAACCCATGACTTTGAGCAAATAGGGTTAGAAACTTTTTCATCTACACAAGACAAGAGAATAGAGAGAAAGAGGCTAGAGAGGAGAACAAGGGAAAAGGGTTGGAGGCTAAAGGGAGATTGACCCTAGGAGCTAAATTCTTCATATTTACCCATTTTCATGATTTGATTAAATGAACTTGATTTTGTAAATTCGTGCTTAGATGTTGATGATATGTTTGTGAGCATGAATTACATGATGATTATGTGGTTGTTGTTGAATTAACATGTCAAAATGTATGGACATGAATATTTTGTGTTTATGTGAAAAATTGATGAGAAATGAAGTTGTGATGTTGTATTATGTATGAATTCATGTTCAATTGATGTTATGAATGATTTGTGAACTATTGGTAGTTGATTTGTTGAACTAGAATGACTGTTTGTGGATTGATGATGAAAATTGTGATTGTTGTTGGTGTTTTGAGAAAATTATGAAAATTGATGAAATGAGTTGGATTGTTGTTTATTATGCATGCTTTGAGTTTCTTTAAGTGTCTTATAATGATTGTGACCTATAAACACTTTCTGGAACACGTTTTTGGGAATTGGGGGTTCAAAATTGGGTTTTTGAGTGAAGAAGGGTCAAGAACCCGTGAGCATCTAGGCTGACATTCATATGAGCTACCCAGAACTTTGGTATGCCAGCTCGCTTGAGCGAGCTCCAAGCGAGGAGGACAATGCTCTCGGCGAGATGCTCGCTGAAGCGAACCAGACTTCGCTTAAGCGAACGGTGCCCTGTTCAGCCCCATTTGATTTTTGATTTGTGTACCTTGGGACCCAACCGAGCATTCCATAATGTTCCTTTCAACTCATATAAACAATGTTTACATACTTAATCTCACTGGAACTTCTCCATTGTCGAATTGGATCGAAATTTGTGAAATCGATCTTGATTTTGAATAATGCTCAAGAACATGAATTTTTCCGAGATGAATCTTTTTCAAAGAAACAAAGTGGGATTAGTCTTGTACCTTGTTTAGATGTATTCTAAAAATGATTTCAATTGGTTCCATTGATTTATGCCTTGTTTTGTTTTGAAAACTTGGAATTTTGGAAAAGTGACAAAGTGAGACGAACTTCGTGATTTTTGCGAATTAGTCGTGATTAGCCGATGAAATGCTTATGTAACCTCTATTGCACACAATTGTGACTTCAGAGTATACATAGCTTAGGCAATTAACCTTGTTTGGTTGGTTTTGATTCATTACTTTAATTATTTTCAAAGTTGTCAATTGTAAGTAGAATTTTGTGAAAGACATGAATGTTTATGATGAAGTATGCGAGTAAGATGAAATTGTTGAATGCATATATGTTGTATGAATATTCAAATGATGGTGAATACATATATGTTGATTGTATGACGGTGTGTGCATACTTGATGAATGATGGTGATGATTGCATAATTGTATATGCATTGTTTGGTAATGATTGCATAGCGTTATATGCATGTTGATTGATGAGGTGGCCGTTGTATGAACATATGCATTGAGTCGAGTCATATGTCCATGAATTCATTGTTTGGTAACAGACTTATGTCCAAATGTAAGGCGGGGCGTGAAACCTTACATACAATCATTTTGTTGCTACGAAGGTTACGACATTGAGGAGACTTGGTACCACATGCATCTAGATGAGTCTGGAACATTGCATACATTTGTTTGTTAAATTGAATTGAGTTGTGATATGTGATTAATGCACTTTGTTCATGTGAACTTGAATTGATGAATTGGAATAATGTTGGAATATTGTGTGACTGTATATATGAGGGTGTTTATACTGTTTAGTATTTATTACACATAATATTCTTGATTATTTGTTTTTTGAATCATGTTGATGTAATGCTAACCCTCAGTGGTTTACCACCTACCTTTCCGTGCAGACGGGTAGATGGAGTGCAGGATTAGTAGTGGTTGCTTGATGTTGCTCAGGAGCAGGATTCCTCTATTTCTTTTGCGCGCATCTAGATTAGGGCTCTGATATCGGATAGCGTTTATTTGTTGAATCCTGTTTATTTTGTGTTGATCCGAGGAGTTATGACACGATTATTTTATATCCGATGTTTGAGGATGAGATTATGTATTTATTATCATGAGATTTGGACATATTATTTATATGCTTGATATATTCCGATGTTATGCTTATGAATCATGATAATTTACATTTATGAATTTTGAATGTTTGTTGTTGACGTAACATCTATTTCTAGAATATATTTGTATGTTCGTGCGTTTTACCGCTTAATAGGAATAGGATGTTAAAAGTTGGTATCAGAGCCGTGGTCAGTCTTGTCCGGACTAGTATTCTGTGAATGTCCTGTTTGGACACGAATGGTATTGAATTACCTTCGGTACTTGTTTTGTTGTGCTGTTGTTCTTATCGGTTGGTTTGGTTTAGTGTAGAAGTGAGATGGTTGGTGGTAGAGATGATGCGGCGATTGCAGAGGCTTTGGATGCGATGACACAGGTGTTGGCTCAAGCCAATGAGCAGGCGGCAGTTGGTCATCGGAATGAGGGAGAAGCTGAGGAGCGGAGTCTTGATCGTTTCTTAAGAAACAATCTGTTAATGTTCAAGGGAAGGTTTGACCCAAAGGGAGCTCAGACATGGGTGCAAGGCATGGAGAGGATCTTCCGTGCTAAGGTGCGGTTGGCAACGCACATGCTTGCTGAAGAGGCTGAGTTTTGGTGGATGAATGCTAAGGGAAGACTTGAGATTGGTGATGAGGCCATGACTTGGGCTAGGTTCAAAAGTGAGTTCTTGAGGAAGTACTTTCAGGAAGATTTGAGGACTAAGAAGGAAGTGGAGTTCTTGAACTTGAAGCAAGGGAGTTCATCTGTGGCTGAGTATGCTGCGAAGTTTGAGAAGCTTTCTAGGTTTTGCCCGTACATCAATGCGAAGGATGCCATGGTTTCTAAGTGTGTGAAGTTTGAAAGCGGTTTGAGGCCCGACATCTACCAGTATATGTGTGTTCAGGAGATTAGAGATTTCGATACTTTGGTGCACAAGTGTTGAATGTTTGATGATGCTGGTAAGGCCAAGGCAAATCATTACAAGGTGATGAATGAGAAGAGAGGAAAGGGGCATGGTTTCGGAAAACCGTACAACAAGGACAAGGGAAAGAAGAAAGTGAATGGTGGAGGTTCCAAACCGAACTTAGCGGATGTCAAGTGTTTCAAGTGTGGAGCTTTGGGTCACTACTCCAATGATTGTAAGAAGAATGATAGTTGCTACAAGTGTGGACAAGAGGGTCACAAGTCTTTTGAGTGCGAGAAGGAGATTACTTGTTACAATTGTGGTGAGAAGGGTCATATTAGTACCAAGTGTACCAAGCCGAAGAAGGCGGCAAGAAAGGTCTTTGCTTTGAATGCGGAAGAGGAGGAGCAGCCGGATAATCTTATCCGAGGTATGTGTTTTATCAATAGTACTCCTTTGATTGCAATTATTGATACTGGTGCTACTCATTCTTTTATCTCGGTTAGTTGTGTTGAGCGTTTGGGTTTAGTTGTATCTCCGTTGTCGCGTGGAATGGTCATCGACACCCCGGCCAATGGTTCGGTGCCTACTTCTTTGGTGTGTGCTAATTGTCCTGTTAATTTTGGTAATGTTGATTTCAAGTTAGATCTTGTGTCTCTTCCGTTGAAGAATATGGATGTGATTTATGGTATGGATTGGATGTTATCTTTTGGTGTTAGCATTAATTGTTTAACCAAGAGTGTAACGTTTTTGAAGCCGGTAGCTGAGGTAGTGGAGGTCTCCTAACCGCGGAACAAGTGAAGAAGTCCTTGGATGGTGAAGCTAGTGTGTTCATGTGGTTTGCTTCCTTGAAGGAAAGTAATGAGAAAGGAATTGGTGAATTGCCGGTAGTGCAAGAGTTTCCAGAAGTTTTTCCGGAGGACGTTACTGAGTTGCCACCGGAGAGAGAAGTTGAGTTTGCAATGGACTTGGTGCCAGGAACGAGTCCTATCTCGATTGCACCGTATCAGATGTCTGCATCTGAGTTGGGTAAGTTGAAGAAGCAGTTGGAAGTCTTGCTTGAGAAGGAGTTCATTAGGCTGAGTGTTTCGCCATGGGGTGCTCCTGTGTTGTTAGTTAAGAAGAAGGATGGAAGCATGAGGTTGTGTGTGGATTATCGGCAGTTGAACAAAGTGACGATTAAGAATCGGTATCCGCTTCTGAGGATTGATAATTTGATGGATCAGTTGGTTGGTGCAAAAGTGTTTAGTAAGATTGATTTGAGGTCAGGATATCATCAGATTAGAGTGAAGGCGGAAGATATATCCAAAACCGCGTTCTGAACGAGGTATGGAGACTATGAGTATTCTGTGATGCCATTTGGAGTGTCTAATGCCCCAGGTGTCTTCATGGAGTATATAAATAGGAAATTTCATCCTTATCTAGACCGTTTTGTGGTGGTGTTCATAGATGATATTTTGGTGTATTCTAAGTCTGAGGAGGAGCATGCTGAGCATTTGAGGATTGTGTTACGTGTCTGGAAGGAGAGCAAGTTGTATGCTAAGTTGTCGAAGTGTGAGTTTTGGTTGCAGGAAGTGAGTTTCCTTGGTCACGTGATTTCTAAGGGAGGTATTGTCGTGGATCCGGCGAAGGATGGTGCAGTGTTGCAGTGGGAATCACCTAAGTCTGTTTTTGAGATTAGAAGCTTTCTTGGATTGGCAGGTTATTATCGGAGGTTTATTGAGGGATTATCTAAGTTAGTGTTGCCATTGACGCAGTTGACTCGGAAAGGACAAGCTTATGTTTGGGATGCTAAGTGTGAGAAGAGTTTCCAAGAGTTGAAGAAGAGGTTGACTTCAGCTCCAGTGTTGATTTTGCCGAATGCGAAGGAATCGTTTGTTGTGTATTGTGATGCTTCTAAGATGGGTTTTGGTGGTGTGCTTATGCAGAATCGTCAAGTTGTGGCTTATGCTTCGAGGCAATTGAAAGTGCATGAGAAGAATTATCCGACTCATGATTTGGAATTGGCGGCAGTTGTGTATGCTTTGAAGATTTGGAGGCATTATCTTTATGATTCTAAGTTTGAAGTGTTCATTGATCATAAGAGTTTGAAGTATTTGTTTGATCAGAAGGAATTGAATATGAGGCAGAGGAGATGGTTGGAATATCTTAAGGATTTTGATTTTCAGTTAAGTTATCATCTGGGAAAGGCGAATGTGGTAGCAGATGCTTTGAGTAGAAAGACTTTGCATATGTCTGCTTTGATGGTTAAAGAGTTGGAATTGATTGAGCAGTTTCGAGATTTGAGTTTGGTTTGTGAGTTAACACCGGATAGTGTGAGGTTGGGAATGTTGAAACTGACGAGCAATATCTTGGAAGAGATTAAGAGTGGTCAGAAGGTATATTTGGAACTTGTGGATAAAGTGGTGTTCGTTAATCAAGGTATAGGTGTGGACTTTAGATTGAATGAGAACGGTGTTTTGATGTTTCGTGATCGAGTTTGTGTACCGCGTGTACCTGATCTTAAGAGGAGGATTTTGGAAGAAGGTCACAGGAGTAGTCTGAGTATTCTTCCAGGAGCGACTAAGATGTATCAAGATTTGAAGAAGTTGTTTTGGTGGCCTGGAATGAAGAAAGAAATAGCCGAGTTTGTTTATGCTTGTTTGGTTGTCAGAAGTCGAAGATCGAACATCAGAGGCCGTCAGGTTTGATGCAACCGTTGTTTGTGCCTGAGTGGAAGTGGGATAGTATCTCTAAGGATTTTGTTGGAGCTTTGCTGAAGACCGTTAAGGGTTTCGATTCGATTTGGGTAATTGTAGATCGTTTGACGAAGTCGTCACATTTCATTCCTATCAAGACCGGTTTGTCTGTGGCGATGTTGGCTGAGATCTACATTGAGCAGGTTGTGAGGCTGCATGGAATTCCTTCTAGTATTGTGTCGGATCGGGATTCGAGGTTTACTTCTAAGTTTTGGGAGATTTTGCAAACTTCTTTGGGAACCAAGTTGAGGTTCAGTTCTGAACATAACATGCTCTGTTTACAGCTTCTGCCCAAAAATGCTTAGCCAAATTATTTTCCTGAATCATGGTTCTTGCCATATCTTGTAAAGTTCTATTCTTTCTCTCTACAACCCCATTTTGTCGTGGAGTTCTAGGAGAAGAGAATTCATGGATGATTCCATGTTTTTCACAAAATATTTCAAATGGCTCATTTTTAAATTTTCCTCCATGATCACTTCTGAATTTCAAAATTTTCAATTCTTTTTCAGATTGGACTTGTATACAGAATTTACTAAACATAGTATATGAATTATCTTTAGATTTCAGATACTTAACCCAACTCCATCTACTGTAATCATCAACAATAACTAATCCATATTTACTTCCATATAAGGATGCAATACTGACTGGTCCAAATAAATCAATATGAAGTAGTTCCAAGGGTCTGGAGGTAGAAACAATTTCTTTTGGTTTAAAAGAAGATTTAACTATTTTTCCTTTCTGGCACGCTCCACAGAGAGCGTCTGACTGATAATCAATGTCTGGTAAACCTCTGACCAGTTGTAACTTACAAAGCTTAAAAATTAACCTCCAGTTAGCATGCCCCAACCGTATGTGCCACATCCATTTCTTATCACTCATTGATAGAAGGCAAACTACCTTCTGATCAGCCAGTTTAGAAAATTTTATTTTATAAACATTGTTTCTTCTCTTTCCCTTGAAAACTATGAATTTATCATCCTTGTTGACTACTGTGCAGTTGTTCTTATTAAACAAAACATCATAACCACTGTCACACAATTGACTTATGCTCAGTAGGTTCCAATACCAATAATTTTGCCAGTTTGGTTTCCTCCAAATCCCACAGTTCCTCCCTCTTTCATGGTCAGGGTTAGGAACATAGACTTTTCTCCCGTCATGTGTCGCGAGCAGCCATTGTCCAGATACCAGTACTTCTGTTTTTCTTGTCCTTTTAGACATACTTGCAACATCAACGATTTCAGATTTTGGTACCCGTATCTTTAGTCCTTGAACCATTGAATCTCTTTTGTGTTGAGTATCTGGAAGTCTGAGGCTTTGTTTTCCTCCAGAATCCAACTTACCACGCACAACTTCTCTTCTTTGAGTCTTGGGCTTCTGATGTTCAGACTCTGGCTTCTTTAGAATCTGTTTACCAAGCTCTGATTTCTTCAAAATCTGAACTTTTGGAGCCTTTGATTCAAAGTTTTTCAGTACCTTTGGCTTTAGATTCTTTGGCTTTGACTTGGTCATTTCCTTAGAGCTTGAAGCCTTAGGTTCTGAATATGTCACTGTGTGGACTTTTTCAGATTCTAACACAAAATGATTTTCAAATGCTTCTTTGGCGCCATCAGAACCAGGTTTCAGGATCACTTCATTAGAGTTACCTCCTATGAATCCAAGACCTTTACCTTTGTTCTGATACGTGCTATAAATCATGGATACCACTTTGGTTCTATCAATTCCTGTAGCAATAAACTCTTTTAGAGCAGCATCCTGCTCACTCAAGTGTTTACAGTTACACTTCTTAGTCATTAAGTTTTCATTTTCTTTCTTTAAAACATCCATCTCCAACATATTTGAGTCATGTTGTTTCAACAACTTATTATGTTGTTGTTTAACTTTCCTCAACTCTGTGGATTTGGTTTCTTAATGACCAAGAAGCTCCTTGAGAGAATCAATCAGTTCAGATTTAGTCAATTTAGAATATACCTCAGTTTCACTTTCAGAGTCTGTATCAGATTCTGCATTGGATGATTCCTTTTTTGGTTCAGTTGTTGCTACCAAACCCACAGCTACATTAGCTTCATCCTCAGCATCATCTTCATCAGACCCTGACTCATTGTCTAGATCTTCCCAAGTAGCCATCAGAATCTTTTTGATCTGCTTCTTAAACTTGTTGGACTTGAAGGTTTGCTTCTTTGACTTGGATTTTTCTTTTTGCAACTCTGGAGACTCAGTAACGAAAAGCCCAGGCATCTTGCAGTTGAAGCAACCTTTCTGCTCTTCCTTCTTGAATCCTTTACCATTGCGTTTCCTCAAGAACTTCTTGTTCTTCCTGGCTAGGTACTCCAGTCTGTTGGAAAGCATAGCCATTTCTCTAGCAACATTTGGATCTTCCTCAAAGCCTTCAGAAGAAGATTCGTTTTCAGACTCTTAAACTTTCAGAGCTTTTGAGGATATTCCTTTTGACTTTAGAGCAATGGTTTTTGACTTTCTAATAAAGTCATGTTCATTGAGACTTAACTCATGAACTTTGAGGGAACTGACAAGATCTTCAACACTTAGAGTGTTTAGATCTTTAGCTTCCTCAATGGCAGTTACCTTAGGTCTCCATCTTGAGGGTAGACTTCTCAGAATCTTGCTCACGTGATCAGAGGCTATGTAGCTCTTCTTTAGTATCTAGAGTCCATAAACTAGAGTCTGAAATCTTGAGTACATCTGCTCAATACTTTCATCCTCTTTCATTTTGAACACTTCATACTCATGAACAAGCAAAAGAGCTTTTTCTTCTCTGACATTCTTGTTACCTTCATAGTTAGCACAGATAGAAGCAAACATAGCTTTAGAAGTAGACTTCTCACTCATCTTCATGTATTCAGATTTGGGAATAGCTGTGACAAGTGCTCCTCTGATTATGTGATGTTTCTTGTAGCTTTTCTTCTGAGCAGCAGTGTGTTTCTTTCTGTCAATAGCAGCTCCTTCATCAATAAGTTCTAAGTCACCAACACCATCTTCTAATATGTCCCAAAGTTCTTCATCTAAGCCCATGACATAACTATAGAAGTTGGTTTTCCAGCATGAAAATTCCTCAGGATCACCATTGAATTAAGGAATTTTTCCAGAGTCAGCTTTCTTGTTACTGTTAATGGATCCATAATCATAAGGTATAGCAGAACCAACACTAGCACCAAAAGTTGTAGGTTCATCGGAAGATATGTTTTTCTCTAGATCTTTTCTGTTACACGGTTAAGTGTTATGAGAACAGAGCCGGAGCTCTGATACAAACTAAAGGTGAGAAAAACACAAGAAGAGGGGGTTGAATTGTGTTAACTTTTTGCGTCTCTTAAAGAGTATGATTCTGTTTTCCAGGATCAGAGTCTGAACAAGTTAAGGATCTGATGGAAGATCAGAGTCTGTTGCAGCGGATAAAGTAAAGAGATAAGGGTAAGAGAGAACACAAGCAATTATACAGGTTCCTTCCACAAACCGGAAGTAGTTTGTCCCCCTTGCACTTCCAATGAGAGTTTCACTAAAATGTAATAACCAATTACAAGTTGCTCAAGCACACAGTAAGAGACTTCCAATGCTAAAGCACACAAGCAAGAGACTTCTATTGCTCAAGGACACACCCAAGAGACTTCAAATGCTCAAGCAAGCAGGCAAGAGACTTCTAACGCAATTTACAGAAAATTGAATAAGAGTTTGAACACTTGATATACAATCAGTGGTGTTCCAAATAAAAAACAATAAGACTCTGTTTTCTATGATACTTAGAAATACTAGGATAAACAAGTTTGTAAGAATTTTCTAAGTTGTTGATGTATTTTCTTGACTCAGGGAGAATAACAAAATAGCGTAATAGCTCAAATAATTCCTTCAGAGTCAGTAGTCTATTCTCCAAGTCTTCACTCCTATATATAGACGTTGTAGAGAGACGTTGAGACAATCCAGCACATCACATAGTCATCTAGAAGCTTGATCAAATGTTGTTGATCTGTTACTTGATATGGTAATCGTCCTTCAATACAGATTTTGAATTCCATTCCATTTAAAGTGATAATACCAGTAGACATGGCTACCAATTGTACAAGGTAGTGGAGTAGTTGAAACAGGGTTCGTACAACGTACTTTGTCCTTTTCTTGCATTCTTTGTCGCCAAGAATCCCATGCTTAAGTTGACTTGAAGATAGCCGTTACTCCATGTGAACGTTTCATTGCAGTCGAAATGCCTTCAGAGATTCATTTAAACAAATCCTTAAGTTGAAATCTTCAAACTCTCTGTAGAACTTTTAGACTCTGCTGGGCTTTAGACTCTCTTCAGCTCCTTCAGACTCTCTGTGTTCTTCGGGATCTCTGAGCCTTCAGAACCTCTTGTTTTGCACTTCTTCGAAACAGCTTCTTCAGACTCTCCGAGTCTTCAGAACCTCTCGAAACAGCTTCTGATGATTCTTCAGGCTCTCTAAGTCTTCAGAATCACTTACAACAAATATTAGCATATTCAATTAACTTTTTTTAATACCTTGTTATCATTAAAACTAAAAGTGGTATTGTTAAACCCATTTGTTCCAACACGTTGTTTTATTTTGGCTACATGGACTACGTTTTTCACTCTTTCAACAAGTAATTGGACGAACCTTTGGTTTGGAGTTTGAGGCATTTTCCTAATTTGTGCAGTAGGAGCACCAAAGAAATCAGCGATTCGTACCATATGGTTAGTTAACGTTTGGTAACTGCTATGAGTTTGATGGATCATGGGTTTAAACACTGCACCTATTTGTTGGGTCAACATATTGACCATTTCATGGTTAGTATCTTCCATTTGTTGCATTAAAGCCATTAAGGAGGCATTGGTTAATGTTTGTTGAGGGCTTGAAACAGGAAAACCTACTCCAGGATGAAAGAATGGAGAATACATTGCGTTCAAACTCTCTGAAAAGGAAGACGAATTAGTATGTAGGTCGGCCATAAAACCATGTATTTTGATGTGATTAGCTTCCAAAACCATCTTGTGATTGTACGGCGGCAGCAACGGTTGATGTCGCCGCGGGTATAGTCAAAGAAACGTGAATGAGGCATTGTTGCCCCCAACGTTTCCGTGTGACTTACGCCAACAGTTGACGCAACTTGTGGGTTTTGTTGTGAAATAACTTCCAATGTTGTATCTTCCACCAATGGATTTGATGGACTAGATTGAGAGTCATTGTTACGTGTATTACGTACCATTTCTGAGAGTTGTTTCTTACTTCTTAAGAACATGCACAACAAGAAACAAAAGAGTTTAACCAAAACAAACAAACTACTTAGACAAAAAGCTTTTTCCGTTTGTTTCTAAAACAAAAAAAAACACACAAACAGTCCCACCGGGCGTGCCAATTTGATTACCTTAGTTTTTGGCAAACAAACACTGGTTTCCTAAAACGGTTAGCTTGCGAGATCAACCAGTAAATCTCAGGGCATATTGTGTTTATGTTTTGCAAAAAGTATAAATGTTCTTGATGTAAAATACGAATGTAACTGTCAAAGTGAAACACGCGTCAAATTCGTTAAAGTAGATTGCTATAAAGAATAAGTAAATTCTAAGGAATTTAAAGGATAAACTTAAATTGCATAAATAAATGTAAATTGGTACACAAATTCGTACATTTTCAACTTGTTTACTCATTTCTCCTAATGAATGCAGATAGTTTGAGTGTTGGTATAAGCCCTAGAGGCCAATAGTTTATGTGAAACTTATCTTATGTATCATGAATTTTATTATTAAATAATATATGGCACTCTTTATTATATATTTATAGTAATTTTAATAAAGTCCTTAGAATAGATAGTTCATGTAATAATATATTAAGTGTGACTTAATCATGAGATTACATTATCATAAAGAACGCTATTCTTAAATGTATCCGTAGTCAAGGTTTAATATGAATTAGGATAATAATAAAGCGTCGAGGCTATTATGTATAAAGACTGATGACCGCATCTCATGGGTCATAGATAAGATATATCAAGTCTATACATAGGTATAAATGTTATGAGTAATATTTATACTGGATAGACCCATCGTGAGAATACTACATAGTAAGTTATGAGATTGTCATAAGATATTCTCACAATGATAATAGTGTACATCGCTCTTTGACTTGAAACCACTATGATCCCTACATGAGGACTCAAGTGCTTTGTTGCCATTCTAACGTTGTCTGTAAAAGGTTAACCATAACGTTGGTTGATGGGTACTTGATGAATCATGCTGAGGGACATGAGTGTCCTAGATGGGATTTGTCCCTCCTCATAAACATGAGATATATCTATACTCCTCTTGATGAAATATGACTGTAAAACTGCATGGCCATGCCGAACTAAGTCGATATAGGATATTGGACTTATTCGTTATTTAGTATATTTCGGAATCAAGAAATATAAATATTGATCTACACAATGGTGACAAAATCTATTCCTTGAGATAAATAAAGATATTAGGACAAAAGAGTAATCGTATACATAAGTATTATCATGGAAAAAGGTTTCATTAGATCACTTGACATTCTTGTCACTTGGGTAGCAATGATGTGTTGCTAGATACCGCTCATTCTTTATAGTATTAAATATTAGATTCAATATTATTGCCAACGTGACTAGAACCTATAGGGTCACACACAAAGACTAGTCAAAAGAGAAATATATAAGTATGACTTATATAAGGGGTGCGTTTAGTAAATAACGCTAATTAGTTAGCAGAATTACTAAACTCGTTATTGGACTTACAAAAGCCCAATAGTGACTTCTAAACTTGCAGAGCACACTAAGAGTTCTATAAATAGAAGCCTAGTGTTGAAGTTTGAGGTTGTACGTTTTGAGAAACCCTAACTCTCTGAAACTTCTAATTCGTTGGCTAGCACCGAGTTTTGGAGGAGCACTGTTCGTGTGGACTTGCTAGAGGCTTTGCTGCTTGCTGCTTGCTTTGCTGTGATCGTGTTACCAGTTTCCAGCTTTCAGATTCCACACTTCGAGGTAACAATCGAATCACTGATTCATGTGTAATTCGTAATGATCCAAGGAAAGAAAATCGAAATTTTTATCCGCTGCTTATTCTGTTTATGAAATCGATTTTCCTACATTGAGTGTGTAAGTTTTGTGTGTATTTGAATTGTGACCCGTTTTTCCTACGAAAAATCTTATTTATACTAAGTAACTGCCTATACAGAAACTGTCGAACATAACCGCTAATAACTACTCTAGACATCTTTTAAATTTCAAATGACATATCTTCGACAGTAATTCCTGCTTGGCTTGTCGATCTGGTACCAACTCCTCTTCGTTCTTCTGCTTGCTTATCGAAGCTTCTCCATCAAACGGTGAAATCTCTCTAAGTCCATAAACTCAATCCAGCTTGTGAGTCAAACTCATTTAGACTTCTACAAAACCTGAGTCAAACTTAATTAACAACATTTCATACAACCTGTCGAAAATACAGGCTGACACCACAGTGATTTGATGAATATCCTAAAAAGACACATAGGGCTGATCGTGGTTGTAGCTTATGTATGATAGTGGACGGGAATAGAGGATAACATAAGCATTCAAAAACACGTAAGTGATTGGTAACGAAGATTTTTACTTGGTAAAATGTTTAAAAGATATTTGGCAATTTGCAAAGAATGTATGATGCCAAAAAGACGGTGGTTGTGAAACATGTATTAATAATGTTAATGATATTATTAATAGACGGTAGTTGTGGTGACGTATGAGGGAGGGGTAAGTCAGCACTACCAAAACGACGAATAGGAATAAAATAATCATTGCCAACAATTATACATTTATTTTTGCTCAAAATAAAATAAGACGAGAGATTAGCATTGGTGGATGTCATATGAGGTGTTTCTCTAGTGTCCATGTACCAAGACAGATCGGGTTGATCCATACTTAGAGTGTGCATCGCCTTATATATGTTTATTGGAATCTGGGGTGCAGCGACTGTGAAGGCAGGTTGTTGAGGTCTTGAGCCAAGAAGGCATGGTTACTGAGTGTTGTTTGCAACATTGGGCCTTGCCCAATTATATGAAGGATAAAGGCATGGAGGCATGTTCCATGGAGTTCATTGTTGCCATGGGTTGAATTGTTGCCAAGGTGAGTTTTGACCACGACAACCATTTTCGAGGAAAAAATGACCTCTGCAACAGCTAGAATTACCAGTACCATTCCGGCCACCTCTGCCAAAGTTCCGGTCAACAGAGTTTTTCTGATTTTTCTTTCCAGGGTTGTTGCGTGGGTTGTTGTTGTTATTGTATCGAGGATACTGATTCTGGTTACCTATGGAGGACGGTTGATTAATCATTTCATCAGGAGAGTTTGGGGTTTTGGCAACAAAATATCCTGGTGATGATCTTGATTTTCGAGCTAAAATCGCGATCTCGCGATTTTGAAAGTAGGTAGCCAGTCATGTTGTTTTGAAAGTAGGTAGCCGGTATACAAGTCTATGAGCTCGGAGATCATTTTTAAGACCAATCGGGTGTTAGTGACGGGAGAGTCAACATTTGCTAACTGATCAAATAAAAGCTTCAGGCGAGTGCAGTAGGCTTTGGTAGATGGGAAGTCCTCAAGATTGATGTTGGTAAATTGATTTTCAAGGTCGACAACCCTCGAGTGCTTTGTTGTCGTGAAAAAGATAAATAAATTCATTTCCAACATTCTTCAGTTGACTCATTGATCACAAGAGTGGAGTTGAGAATGTCCCGTGATACACTGGCGTACATCCATTGAAGAACGACCTCATCGAGCCTGCACCAAAGATCAGGAACATTGGTTTTGACATTAGCGGGGAGTCTGCAGAGCCTTTGCATCGGTCGGAGGGATGATGTGATCATTATGAACACGTGCTTAAACCATGAAAGGTAGAGACTTAAATCATTGTCGAAGGTTACATGAATGATAGACTTCACGTTGTTGATAGTGAAAACCGAATGAATTTTTTATGATGGTGCCGTTGAGACAGATGTGCCTGTCACGGGAGAGGAATTTGTGGAGAGAGGGGTTGATTCAGCTGTTGTGAAGGTAGCCATGGATGGCGGTTTATAGCAGAAGTATAGGGAAGAAGAGGTGGTGGTGGGCGGGTAGGAGGAGTAGGAGAGGATCTAAAACCTAGCTGATACCATGTAGAAAAATAGCTTAATGTTTTTCATTGATAACTTGAGTGCATTATATACATCAATTTGCTATCATTCTCTTAATGACTTATTGAATACAAAATAAAATGACTAATTAATACAAATAATACCTATTATTGTATTTTAAATAATACAGATTCTATGACTAAGTAACACATATTCTACCAGTATGCATATCTATTAGGGAGCTTTTGAATGCTAAACTTTTTCTGTTTGTTATGTCTGCAGTGCAAATAATTCATGTCTATGCCAAATACGATTTTACCAAAATGATTGGTCAATCCTGGAATAGTCTTAAGCCCTGAAGAAAGAACTGTAACTATAAGAGTCATTGTGTTTTTAATTCTTTGTTACATTGCATTTTGTAACCATCATTTAGTGAAAGGTGTCTTATAATCGCATTGCTTAGTTGCAATTGCTTACAGAATTGTTTGTAAAGTATATAGCTTTATTTTTATCTATTTTTCCTTTCTATCTTTTTCTACTTCAATCTAATTTGTTTCATTTTTTGTCTCTAACAGCATGTTTATATTCATATTTATGTCAATGCTATTTTCTTTTATGTTTAAGATATGTTCAAATCGTGTCTATCTTTTTTTAAAAGGACAAATTATGTCTTTTTTTTTAAACAACAAATTATGTCAATATATTATGTCCAAATTATGTTAATATAGATTGGTCTAACCTTAAAATATCTCTTACTTTCACTTTTCACTGTTTCTCATTTTTTTCTCTGATGGAGAGCAGGTGGATCAGAACCCTAAAATCACTCTTATGTTCACTTTATCTGCTACTCCCCGCCGCGGCTACCCGATCTCCCGTTCGAATTGGTGGCAGAGATTCTGTGTAGGCTCCCCGTGAAGCTCCTCATACAACTACGATGTTAGAGTAAGTCCCTCAATACCCTAATTTCTGATCCCACATTCGCGAAGAAACACCTTCGCCTATCAACAAAGAGCCACCACCATCAACTCATCTTACCCTACCTAGATGATAAATGTGTGGCAAGGGTAAACTCTTACCCATTAAACTCCGTAATGGGTAAATTCACCCAACAAGACTTTCCTTATGGTGGAAAACGCTATAAGGGCAGACCATACCATAGTATAATTGGCTCTTGCAATGGAATCATTTGTTTGGCTCTGGCTTTGCCAGGAGGTAATGTTATAAAACAGAGTGAACTTGTTTTGTGGAACCCTACCATTAGAAAATTAAAAAGATTGTTTCATTTCAAAACTCCAAGAGACGCTTATGATTCTACTTTGTTTGGCTTTGGATATGATCATATTATTGATGTTTACAAGATGCTTGCTGTTTCTTTCTATCGATTCGGTGGTAAAAACATTTTCAAAATTCAAGCAAGGGTTAATACCGTGGGTATTGATTCTTGGAGAATGATTCATGGGGAGTTACCTTTATCAAATGGTCGTTATGAATTAATGAAATTTGTGAGTGGTGCACTTAATTGGATTGCATATGGGGTTGATGGTGATAATAGTGTTATTTCTTTTGATTTGGTGAATGAGTCGTCTAGAGAGCTTGTGCAGCCTGACTATGGAGGGGAGTCTGTGCTTGACGTGATTTTGAGTGTCTTGAAGGATTGTTTGTGTATCTTTGCACATACTCACCAATTTTCTAGTGTTTGGTTGATGAAGGAATATGGAAATGAAGAGTCTTGGACTAAATTGTTTAATGTTCCTTACATAGAAGAAGATCCTTTCCATCCTCTTCGTGGCAAGCCACTATGGATTTTTGAGGATGACAAAGTGCTAATGGAATATATGTCATTTCTGGCAATTTATGACTTCAAAAGTAGTGCTATGTGGCCAAATTTTTCAAAAGCCTGTATTTGGAATAACCCTGAAGTTTGCGCCGAGAGTATGATATCACCTGAGAGTTTGATATCACCTGATTTTTAGATTGAGGATGTCAATGTGGTTCTAAGTGGCTTGAGCTAGACTCAATGGCAACTTATGTGTTAATTTTTCGTTTATGTTACTTATTTTATACTTGTTCTAAATTATTTGTTGATTGTATCCGTAGCTTGAGACATTTATATGTTATTCTCATTTATTAGATAATTAAACAAGTTTGTGTGTGCGTTTGGAATCAAAGTACTTATGTGACAACTACTTCGTGCTAGTGTGAAAGCATAATTGTTAAGTAGATTAATTAGTATAATTTGTCTATGACCCTTTTTTTCTTTCATTTCATCTTATTGACTTATATGTTTTGTATGATCTTCATTTTGTACAATAAATTACTATTATTGAGATGCCCAGCTTTGATTCAATCACCCGTAAAATGAAGGCGAAATCAACTACAACTTCCACATGAGATGCAACAACTAATGAGATGGAACATTTAGATTTCAATCAGCAACTAACTTCCAAACATCTCATAATGGTGGTAAGCTTTAATATTTTAACAAATTGAGAGAACAAAAAAGAATAAATTCCAATCTATCTTGACAATGGTGAGATACATTTGCTTCCTTCTATGGAACTTTATGTTCATATCATGCAAAGCATAACTACTTATTATATCAAGATAGTTTGTGGTTCCGACTTATGTAGTCGGCAGCAGTGATGTTCAAATTGTATCAAATTTGGTTGCTTGTTTTGAGTGTTTTAGGTGCAGGGACTACGGTTGACTTTGTTTTTTCTGATTTAATATTTTTGTCATATTTGTATCAAACTCTTCACTGTATTTTGTCATATTTGGTTGCTTGTTTTTTCTGTTGTGATTTGGATTGTTATTGTTGCTTGATCCTCTTAGATGTAAGACACTTCTAACATTTGCAGAAAAATCAGTATTTCTTTTCTAAACATTAGAACACAATAAGTGTCTTTGCTGATGTTTTCTATTTTCAGATGCAATGAGATTACTAAGCATTGATAGCAGGTTTTGTGTTCTGGTCTGGTCACACATCAATAATGCTTTATTGGTGCCACTTTAGTTGTCTACATTGGAGTTTCCCCCTTGATGCATGTCCTTTCTGTTGATTGATCGAAAGAGGAATTGCTAAAGAGGAATTGCTCATTTGGTCCAATCTAGAACCAAAGAGGAATTGCTCAAAAACACACAGTGTAGTTTTTCACTCAAAATAGTCTCATTTTTATTGATAATGTTTGCCCCTTGTATATATATGAAAGAGGTCACATGTTGTAATACAAGAAATATCAAAGAAAATAACTCATGAAAACTCTATGAATTTACCCATTAGTCTAACATCAATACCTAGTGCTGAATAATTGCAAAAATGGTTACAAATTGATTTGGATTGAAATTGTGCAGCCACAATTGATGGTGGGGAGGTTTCCATGATGCTGAAAATGTTTCCAATTGATTTCCTCAATGAGTTGGCTGAAATAAATCAATTCATTGTGCTTTAATGAGTGGCAGCGCCACTTCCTCCTTTCCTTTCATGTCTTGTGCTATTTTTTCCCCTCCCATTAATGTTCTTGATTTCTTTTCACTCTACTTGATTCAGCATATTATTTTATTCCTGAAACAAAGCAAGCACGACTAAAGCTTGTCTTGCTTTGCCAACAATTATTTTGGTGTTGTTGTTCTAAGGTTTTTTTATGATGTTTTAAATGTGGACTAATTTTTCTTAGCATGTTGTTTTCCCTTGTTAACTTAGCTTTAGATTATGCTAAAGCACCTTAGAAATCTGTTCCATGTTGTTCATGATACCCTTTGGCTCAAGTTAACTACATTCACTGTAAAAAATTCATTTTCTGCACTCTTTAATCGATTCACTATTCATTTTCTACACTTCTGAATCGATTCGCTTCCACTTGAATCGTATCACAGAAAATCTCTGACTTTGTGTGAATCGTTTCATTATATCCTCAATCGATTCACTCCTGAATCGAGTCAAATTTTCCGGAATCGCATCATGAAAACTTTCTAACTTATATTGAATCGATTAAATTTAATTTGAATCGTATCAATCTTCATCCTGGGAATTTTGAATCAATTTAAATTATGTTTGAATCGTATCAATCATCAGTGTTCATCTGGCATGTATTCTTCCTGTTTGAAACGATCCACACATTTAGTGAATTTTTTACTGAAATTTTTTACTTGCCACCCTATTCTATATATACTCACTTTCTCATAACACCCAAAATATTAAATCATTTGCACCTATTCTCTATATGTCTCAAAAATTCATTGTTCATACATTCTTCAAGATTAAACACTTTTACTTAGAATCATTTTGTACTTTGAGTGATATGATTTGCCAGGGTGCTAATAGGAATTTTAAGGCAATCCTTTCAAGAAAATTGATTGGGCTTAGTCAAGGTTCTAAGGTGAAGTGAATAATCTCATTCCACCTTTGGGGGTTGTTTCTAATTGTCGGACAAAGCATCAAAGAGCTTGAGTGAAGAGTTCGAAGGGGTGCACAGGTAATCAAGGATTCTAATATTCAAGAAGCACCAAATTCAAAGGTTATTTAAAGTTCGGAGAATGGTTACGTAGGGGTTTAAGAACTATGATAGTTTCAAGGAACTCTTGTAAACACATTAGTAATTCAATATTATTACTATTAGTGGAAGTCCTTGGTGAAGGCGTTTTCCACCAATAAGAGTAGACGTAGCTCGAAGCGAAGACGATAAGGACATACTACTATAAAAATATTGGTGTTATCTCTCTTCCTTATCCTCTTTAATTTCAATAATTGTATATGCATAAATTGATTAATTGGTTGGATTCTACGATGCTGACTATGCTGGTGACATGATTGAAAGAAAATCAACCAGTGGTTATTGCCAGTTCCTAGGAGAGAATCTGATATCCTGGGCTAGCAAAAGACAAGCAACAATTGCTATGTCTACATCAGAAGTAGAATACATCTCAGCTGCAAGTTGTTGTACACAACTACTTTGGATGAAACATCAGTTGGAAGATTATCAGATTAATGCTAACAGTATTCCTATCTTTTGTGATAATACTGCTGCTATTTGTTTGTCAAAGAATCTAATTCTACATTCAAGAGCCAAGCATATTGAAATCAAACACCACTTTATAAGAGACTATGTTCAAAAAGGAACTTTGGATATACAATTCATTGATACTGAACATCAATGGGCTGGTATATTCACTAAACTTTTAATGTGGAAAGATATGATTTTATTAAGAAAAATTTGACCATGCACTTTGTGTCTGATTAAATTTGCTTGCTCCTGAACAAGAAGTTAGGTCATGAAGTTAGTTCAGAAGCTATGGTCCATCAAAAGCTCTCAACTGAGACTCTGAGGAAAATGTGCTTATGAAAATGACGTTAGCATTGTAACTTCAGAAGCTGGACTTTTTGCTACTGAATAGCAGAGTTAGTGGGAACGTTGGAAGTTACATTTTAGTAACACCTGTCCCACTAACTTAGAAATTTCTTTGAAAAACTTCTGACGTGGCTTGTTTGTATTGGTTTATATCATAAAAGGGCAATGATAACGTTAAGCTTTGAATGTTTATCTCGCGCCTCCTTTGTCATTAATGTTGTGTTTGTTTGTCCCCTTCTGAATTGCAAACGTTTTACTCAAAACACTTAGACAATAACACACACTACTCACTTCACAACTCACATTTTCTGTTCTTAGAATGATTCTATGTAAAGACTCATCCTTTCGAAAATCATAAAACCTTAGAATCCTATAAACTTCATCTTAGAGAATCATAAGGACTCGACAACATTTTGAAAGCGTTAAAACTCTGTCAAAATTGTTCTGCATCACAAGTTCACTTAGAATTTCTTATCAAAAGTTCATATCTTAGAAATTCTAAAGTCTTAAGAATCTGTATCTTATTTGTATTATGAACACCACTGATTGTATAATTGCTTTGTGTCTTTCTTTTCTCTCTCTCTCTCTCTCTCTCTCTCTCTCTCTCTCTCTCTCTGTGTTTTTATCCGCTGCATTTAGAATCTGAACATCACTTTAGAAGCTGTAATCTAACTGCTTCTGATCAATGACTTCAGTAGGAGAAAACAAAGAAAAAGCCAACATAATTCAACCCCCCCCCCCACTGTAACATCCCGATTTTCATTAGATTTATTTTAATTTATTTTTATATGTGTTCCCGTGTGCTTGTATGTGAATAATTGCCTCTGTGTGTATTTTGGTTGGGATTATGAGAATTCAGTGTTAGAACGGTATTTTAGTCATTTTAGACTGAGGGGTATTTTGGTCATTTTTTAAGGGAACAGTTTCTTTGCTAAGACTAGAGGTACTTAATAGGAATTATTTTGTTATGGTGATAATTAGACATTTTACTAAGTTTAGTGAGTAGTAACATTTCTAATTAGATGTGAGTGTGTTATGTAACAGCCCAATTTTGTGATTATTTGATTTTAATTGTTTTATGTGTGTATAATCATGTCCGTGTGCATTTTCATGAGTTTTCGTATTAGAAGGGTGTTTTAGTCATTTCACTAGAAAGGGTAAATTGGTAATTTGGAGAGAGATTAGTTTAGTGATTAGTGAGAATTATCATTTTACTAAGTTATCGGTGTAGTAATTAGTGATTTACCGTTTAGTGACCGTTATCGACGTTTTACCGTTAATTGAGCGTTACTAGCATTTTACCGTTGAGAATAGTAGTAACATTTTAGAATTTAGCCAGAGTGAGTTAAGTCCACTAGAATTGAGTTGAGCCCATTAAGGGTTTGTGAATAATTGACCCATAACTTTGATAAACTAGGGTTAGACCTTGTCATTCACACAAAACACAAAGAGTAGAGAAATAGAGACTAGAGAGAGGAGCTAGAAGAGAGGGTTGAAACTAAAGGGGGAATTGAATCTAGGAGCCAAATTGAAGCTTGAGCTAGGATTCTTAGTGTTGGAGGTAAGAGGGCTAGTTTTCATGCATAATTTTCAAATTCTCATTTCTACCCTTTTCTATGATTTTGATCAATTAAAATGATTATGTAAATTCGCGTTTGGATGTTGATGTTATGTTTTTAAACATGAATTATATGGTGATGGTGTAATCGTTGTTGTTAGCATGCCGAAAATGTATGAAAATGGATTGAGTTTATGTGAAAAATTGATGAGAAATGAGGTTGTGATGTTGTAACATGTATGAATTCGTGTTCAGTTGATGTTGTGAATGATTTATGAACTATTGCTAGTTGAATTGTTGAAATGGAATCTTTGTATGTGAATTGGAGATGAAATTTGTGAATGTTGTTTGTGTTTTGAGAAATTTATGAAATTTGTTGAAATGAGTTAAGTTGTTGTTTATGATGCATAATTTGAGTTCCTGTAGGTGTGTTATAACCATTGTGGCCTATAAACACTTTTTGGAACACGTTTTGGGATTTGGGGGATCAAATTTGGGAGTTTTGGGTGAAAATGGGTTGGAACCCGTATCATTTTTCTGTAGAATTTTGAATAGTCGCTTAAGCGACGCTGCAGTTGCTGTCTGATGACTGTTCGCTTAAGCGAACAGGACCAGAAGCTACTGACTTGTGGACGCTTAAGCGTGCATGTGACGCTTAAGCGTGCAGAACTTTTTCCAGCACTTTTAAAACTTTGTTCCGAACTTCCGAGGGCCAATCCGAACTTCTTTAAACACTTCTTTTAACTTATATAATCACTGTTTGTACAATTAATCCTACTGGAACACTTCCTTGAACAAGAATTGGACTTGGTTTATGAAATTGAATTCCATGAAAATTTTTCAAGAACGTTGATTTTTCCGAAATTTGAAATTCAAGGAAATAGAATGGGATTAAAGTAGTGTAGAGATTATATGATAAATGAAAACGATTTCAATTGGTTCCAATTAACTATATCTTGTTTTGTCTTGGAAACTTGGAGTTTTGGGAAAAATGACAAAGTGAGACAAACTTCGCGATTTTTGTGAAAACATCACGATTGGCCGATGAAAGGCTTATGTAATTTCTACTGCACATAAATGTGACTTAAGAGTATACATGGTTTAGGCATTTGACCTTGTTTGGTTGGTTTTGGTTCATTACTTCAATATTTTCAAAGTTGTGAGTTATGAGTAGGATATTGTGAAGACTTAGCTTAATGACTAAATGTTTAGCAACCTTTTGTAACTGATCTTGTATGATTGAAATGGTGATTTGCGAATGAATGTTATGCGGTGAATGTATGTTGATGTATGCATACTTGTTGAATTGAGGTGACTATATGTATTGTTTGGTGATGATTGCATGATATTGTATGCATGTTGTTGTTGAGGTGTGTAATAGCCCGATTTTTGCGATTGTTTGATTTTAATTGTTTTATGTTTATTCATTCATGTCAGTGTGCATTTTCATGAGTTTTCGTATAGGAGGGTATTTTGGTCATTTATACTTAAGGGTATTTTAGTCTTTTACAAGTAAGGGTAATTTACTAACCTTATGACAATAGTTATTTTTAGCGTTCTAGTTAGAACCGTTATTAATTGTAAGAGGTTAAGTTCTCGATATAATTAATTAGGACCGAGGTTTCTAGTTAATTACCGTTAGTGAGTTAAAGTTAGCTGTGTGGTGTAATTAGATTTGAGCCAATTAGTTGGGATGGGTTAGGCTCATTAAGAGTTTATGAATATTTGACCCATAAATTTGAGAATCTAGGGTTAGACTTTGTCATTCACACAAAACACATAGAGTAGAGAACTAGAGGCTAGGAAGAGGAGCAGGAGAAGAGGGTTGAGGCTAAAGGGGAGATTGAAGCTTGAGCTAGGATTCTTGGTGTTCGAGGTAAGGGGGCTAGTCTTCATTCATAATCAATTGTTTAATCTCTTCTTCTTCTCCATCTCATAAGTGCTTATGGAATAAGTGATTATTTGAACTTAATTGATGAAATTCGTGCTCCTATTTGATGTTAATTTTGAGTATGTGAAATTGATGCTAAACATGTTATTGTTGTTGATTTTACATGCTTGAATTGTGGTTATATGATACCTTGTTGATTTTTGTTCAAATTGTTATGAACTAGAGTTGTTGTTGTTGATTATGATGAAATCATGTTTAAATAAGGTTGATGTTGAATTGGGTATGTTGTTGTTGTTGAATCATACTATGGGTATTCCATTTTGTGAAGTTGTGGTTTGAATTTGTGAAGTTTGAGTTAAGTTGTCATGTGAAGGACCAAAATGAACTTTTGATATATAAGGTTGTTGACTGAATTTTTGATGTTGTTGGATGAGTTAGATTGAGTAGAATTTCTGTTTTCATGTGGTGATTGTGTTAGTCGAGTCACTTGGGAGAAAACGAGATTTTCGTGTGAAAAGTCGGTGTTTAAGCGTTTTTGCAAATAAGCGATTATGTGAGGTTTTGGAAAATGATTTTGGGATGGTTGAAACTTGAATTTTGTATAGATTATGATAGAGTTAAGTGTCAGGAGCGCGTAGGCGAAAATGGCATTGGAAACGGGTTAACGGTTTGAATTTTACGCGCGAAATGGTGAAAATCGCAATTTTTGAAAAGCTGAGTCTAGACCTGATACTGTCAAAAACGTGCCACGATTTTGCAACCGTGCCACGATTTTGATGGCAGAATGTCCAGCGGTTCTGGGCATGAAAAACGTGCCACGATTATCGTGACACGATTTTTGTGAACTAGATCCTTCATATTTCACTATTTTTCACCCCTTTCCGTTATGAATTGGTCTTTGGTGTAAACATGAAAGTTTTAGATAATTGAGTTAGCTTCCCAATGACTTTGGTTTCACTCGAAAATGTTTTGTAGATTTTGAGTTATGGTAGAAACACTCCAAATGGGTCTTGGAAGACTTTTACGAAAAATTCAGCATAACCGTTTCTAACTCAACCC
Source organism: Medicago arabica (assembly GCA_946800305.1). Taxonomy (NCBI): domain Eukaryota; kingdom Viridiplantae; phylum Streptophyta; class Magnoliopsida; order Fabales; family Fabaceae; genus Medicago; species Medicago arabica. The sequence goes on along the minus strand of OX326966.1, from coordinate 34,029,254 downwards.
AAAACTTTTGGTTTGCTTCCAAACATCAAATATGAGTATTATGAGTTTAATTATGATGTTTAATAGCATCTAATCCATGCCTTGTTGAATCAAACTTAGTTTTCTTCTCTTAATGAATTGGTTTTGCAATATGACAAAGTGAGACGAACTTTGTGATTTTTGTGAATTAGTCATGATTGGCCGATGAAAGGCTTATGTAATCTCTACTGCACACATTTGTGACCTAAGAGTATACATGGCTTAGGCGATTAACCTTGTTTGGTTGGTTTTGATTCATTACTTCAATATTTTCAAAGTTGTGAATTATAAGTAGAACTTGTGAAAACTTAACTTAAAGACCAATTGTTTGGCAACCTTTTGTGACTGATATTATATGATTAAGTGGAGACTCGTGAATGAATAATATACGTTGATTGTATGTTGGTGTGTCCATACTTGTTGAATGATGGTGAATTTGCATAGTTGTATATGCATTGTTTGGTGATGATTGCATAGTTGTATATGCATTGTTTGGTGATGATTGCATAGTTGTATGCATTGTTTGGTGATGATTGCATAGTTGTATATGCATTGTTTGGTGATGAATGCAAAAGGTTATATGCACGTTGATTGATGAGGTGATCTTTGTGTGAACATATGCATTGAGTCGAGTCATATGTTCATGCATTCATTGTTTGGTGACGGACTTATGTCCAAATGTAAGGCAGGGTGTGAAACCTTACATACGATGTTTTTGTTGCATCAAAGGTGACGACCTTGAGGTGATTTGGTACCACATGCATCTAGATGAGTCTAGAACATTGCATACATTGATTGGTGAATTGCATTGAGTTGTGATGTGTGATTGATGCATTTGGTTCATGTGAACTTGATTGGTGAATTGAATTGATATTGAATTATTGTGTGAATATATATGTATGAGGATGTTTATACTATTTAGTATTCATTATACATGATATTCTCGATTGTTTGTTTTACGGATTATGTTGATGTAATGCTAACCCTCAGTGGTTTACCACCTACCTTTCCGTACGGACGGGTAGATGGAGTGCAGGATAAGTAGCTTGTTTGCTTGGTGTTGCTGAGGAGTAGGATTCCTCTATCTCTTTTGCGCGCGTCTAGATTAGGGGCTCTGATCTAGGATAGCGTTTTTATGTTAGACTTATTTTATCATATGTTGATTTGAGGAGTATGTTATGATTCTTTTATATCCGATGTTGAGGATAAGATTATGTATTTATTATCATGAGATTGAAGATGTTGTTTATATAATTGATATATATTCCGCTGCTATGTTTATGAACCATGATAATTTATACTTGTGAACTTGAATTTGTTGTTGGCGTAGCATCTATTTCTAGAATATATTTGTATGTTCGCGCGTTTTACCGCTTAATAGGAATAGGGTTTTACAAGTTGGTATCAGAGCCATGGTCAGTTTTGTCCGGACTAGTATTCGTTGAATTCCCTGTTTGTATGCAACACGTACGGAAGTACTGTCGGTACTTGTTGTTTTGTTTTGTTCTTTTAGGTGGGTTTTAGCGTAGTGGGAGAGTAGCAAGTTGTTTTTAGTGTGTTAGTCTGGCAAGAGAGTTATCTTTGGTTGCAGAGGCTCAGTTGGTTGTGGTTTGTGTTACGATTCATGTTGATTTCAAGTTGGATTTTGTGTGCCTTCCGTTGAAGAATATGGATGTGATTTTTGGTATGGATTTGATGTTAGCGTTTGGTGTTAGCATTAATTGTCTAACCAAGAGTGTAACGTTTTTGAAGCCGGTAGCTGAAGTAAGTGGAGGTTTGTTAACTGCAGAGCAAGTGAAAAAGTCCTTGGATGGTGAAGCTAGTGTGTTCATGTCGTTTGCTTCCTTGAAGGAAAGTAAGGAGAAGAGTGGTGATTTGCCGGTAGTGCAAGAGTTCCCAGAAGTTTTTTCGGACGACATTACTGAGTTGCCACCGGAGAGAGAGGTCGAGTTTGCAATTGATTTGGTGCCTGGAACGAGTCCTATCTCGATTGCACCGTATCAGATGTCTGCATCTGAGTTGGGTGAATTGAAGAAGCAGTTGGAAGAGTTGCTTGAGAAACAGTTCATTAGACCGAGTGTTTCGCTGTGGGGTGCTCCTGTGTTGTTAGTTAAGAAGAAGGATGGAAGCATGAGGTTGTGTGTGGATTATCGACAGTTGAACAAGGTGACGATTAAGAATCAGTATCCGCTTCTGAGGATTGATGATTTGATGGATCCATTGGTTGGTGCGGAGGTGTTTAGTAAGATTAATTTGAGGTCAGGATATCATCAAATTAGAGTGAAGGCGAAAGATATATCCAAAACCGCGTTCCGAACGAGGTATGGACACTATGAGTATTCTGTGATGCCGTTTGGAGTGTCTAGTGCCCCAGGTGTCTTCATGGAGTATATGAATAGGAAATTTCATCCTTATCTGGACCGTTTTGTTGTGGTGTTTATAGATGATATTTTGATATATTCTAAGTCTGAGGAGGAGCATGCTGAGCATCTGAGAATTGTGTTGAATGTCTTGAAGGAGAGCAAGTTGTATGCCAAGATGTCGAAGTGTGAGTTTTGGTTGCGGGAAGTGAGTTTCCTTGGTCACGTGATTTCTAATGGAGGTATTGTCGTAGATCCGGCGAAGGTTGGTGCAGTGTTGCAGTGGGAATCACCTAAGTCTGTTTTTGAGATTAGAAGCTTTCTTGGATTGGCAGGTTATTATCGGAGATTCATCGAGGGGTTCTCTAAGTTAGCGTTGCCATTGACGCAGTTGACTCGGAAAGGACAAGCCTTTGTTTGGGATGCTAAATGTGAGAAGAGTTTCCAAGAGTTGAAGAATAGGTTGACTTCAGTTCCAGTGTTGATTTTACCGAACCGGACAGAGTCGTTTGTTGTGTATTGTGATGCTTCTAAGATGGGTCTTGGTGGCGTGCTTATGCAGAATCGTCAGGTTATGGCTTATGCTTCGAGGAAATTGAAAGTGCATGAGAAGAATTATCCGACTCATGATTTGGAATTGGCGGCAGTTGTGTATGCTTTGAAGATTTGGAGGCATTATCTTTATGGTTCTAAGTTTGAAGTGTTCAGTGATCATAAGAGTTTGAAGTATTTGTTTGATCAGAAAGAGTTGAATGTGAGGCAGAGGAGATGGATGGAGTATCTCAAGGATTTTGATTTTCAGTTGAGTTATCATCCTGGGAAGGCTAATGTGGTAGCAGATGCTTTGAGTAAGAAGACTTTGCATGTGTCTGCTTTGATGGTTAAAGAATTAGAATTGATTGAGCAGGTTCGAGATTTGAGCTTGGTTAGTGAGTTAACGCCGGATGGTGTAAGGCTGGGTATGTTGAAGTTGACAAGCAATATTTTGGAAGAGATTAAGAGTGGTCAGAAGGAAGACTTGGAACTTGTGGATAAAGTGGTGTTGGTTAATCAAGGTAAAGGTGTGGACTTTAGATTGGATGAGAATGATGTTTTGATGTTTCGTGATCGAGTGTGTATGCCCGATGCGTCTGACCTTAAGAGAAAGATTTTGGAAGAAGGTCACAGGAGTAGTCTGAGTATTCACCCAGGAGCGACTAAGATGTATCAGGATTTGAGGAAGTTGTTTTGGTGGCCTGGAATGAAGAAAGAGATCGCCGCGTTTGTTTATGCTTGTTTGGTTTGTCAGAAGTCAAAGATTGAACATCAGAGGCCGTCAGGTTTGATGCAACCGTTGTTTGTTACCGAGTGGAAGTGGGATAGTATCTCTATGGATTTTGTTGGAGCTTTACCGAAGACCGCTAAGGGTTTTGATTCGATTTGGGTAGTCGTTGATCGTTTGACGAAGTCGTCACATTTCATTCCTATTAAGACCGGTATGTCTGTGGCGAAGTTGGCTGAGATCTACATTGAGCAGGTTGTAAAGCTGCATGGAATTCCTTCTAGTATTGTGTCGGATCGGGATCCGAGGTTTACTTCTAAGTTTTGGGAGAGTTTGCAAGCTTCTTTGGGAATCAAGTTGAGGTTGAGTTCTGCTTATCATCCCCAGACTGATGGGCAAACGGATAGGACTATTCAAAGTTTAGAAGATCTGTTGAGGGCTTGTGTTTTGGAGCAAGGTGTCAGTTGGATTGAATGTTTACCGTTGATTGAGTTTACTTACAACAATAATTTTCATTCCAGTATCGGAATGGCTCCGTTTGAGGCTTTGTATGGAAGGAGGTGTAGGACACCGTTGTGTTGGTATGAGTCAGACGAGAGTGCTTTGTTAGGACCGGAGTTGGTGCAAGAGACTACGGAAAAGGTTAGAATGATTCAAGAGAAGATGAAAGCGTCTCAGAGTAGGCAGAAGAGCTATCATGATAAGAGGAGGAAGGATATTGAGTTTCAGGTTGGTGATCATGTGTTTTTGCGAGTGAATCCTGTAACTGGTGTTGGGAGAACTTTGAAGTGTAAGAAGTTGACTCCTCGTTTTGTTGGACCGTTTAAGATTGTAGAGAAAATTAGGGTTGTAGCGTATTGGATTGAGTTGCCACCGTCTTTGTCGAATCTTCATGATGTGTTTCATGTGTCTCAGTTGCGGAAATATGTGTATGATGAGTCTCACCTGATTCAAGTGGATGATTTGGAGGTAAGAGACAATCTAACAGTTGAGACGTGGCCGGTTAGAATCGAAGACCGTGAGGTGAAGCGCTTACGTGGCAAAGAGATTGTTTTGGTTAAAGTGATTTGGGTTGGACCGACCGGTGAAAGTGCCACTTGGGAGTCGGAGAGTAGGATGAAGGTTTCATTTCCAGAGTTGTTTCCGTGAGGTAATTTTCGAGGGCGAAAATTCTATTTAGGGGGGGAGAGTTGTAACAGCCTGATTTTTGCGATTGTTTGATTTTAATTGTTTTATGTGTATTCATTCATGTCAGTGTGCATTTTCATAAGTTTTCGAATTAGGAGGGTATTTTGGTCATTTAGACTTAAGGGTATTTTAGTCTTTTACAAATAAGGGTAATTTAGTAACCTTATGACAATAGTTATTTTTAGCGTTCTAGTTAGAACTGTTATTAATTGTAAGAGGTTAAGTTCTCGATATAATTAATTAGGACCGAGGTTTCTAGTTAATTACCGTTAGTGAGTTAGAGTTAGCTGTGTGGTGTAATTAGATTTGAGCCAATTAGTTGGGATGGGTTAGGCCCATTAAGAGTTTGTGAATATTTGACCCATAAATTTGAGAAACTAGGGTTAGACTTTGTCATTCACACAAAACACATAGAGTAGAGAACTAGAGGCTAGGAAGAGGAGCAAGAGAAGAGGGTTGAGGCTAAAGGGGAGATTGAAGCTTGACCTAGGATTCTTGGTGTTAGAGGTAAGGGGGCTAGTCTTCATTCATAATCAATTGTTTAATCTCTTCTTCTTCTCCATCTCATAAGTGCTTATGGAATAAGTGATTATTTGAACTTAATTGATGAAATTCGTGCTCCTATTTGATGTTAATTTTGAGTATGTGAAATTGATGCTAAACATGTTATTATTGTTGATTTTACATGCTTGAATTGTGGTTATATGATACCTTGTTGATTTTTGTTCAAATTGTTATGAACTAGAGTTGTTGTTGTTGATTGTGATGAAATCATGTTTAAATAAGGTTGATGTTGAATTGGATATGTTGTTGTTGTTGAATCATACTATGGGTATTCCATTTTGTGAAGTTGTGGTTTGAATTTGTGAAGTTTGAGTTAAGTTGTCATGTGAAGGACCAAAATGAACTTTTGATATATAAGGTTGTTGACTGAATTTTTGATGTTGTTGGATGAGTTAGATTGAGTAGAATTTCTGTTTTCATGTGGTGATTGTGTTAGTCGAGTCGCTTGGGAGAAAACGAGATTTTCATGTGAAAAGTCGGTGTTTAAGCGTTTTTGCAAATAAGCGATTATGTGAGGTTTTGGAAAATGATTTTGGGATGGTTGAAACTTGAATTTTGTATAGATTATGATAGAGTTAAGTGTCAGGAGCGCGTAGGCAAAAATGGCATTGGAAACGGGTTAATGGTTTGAATTTTACGCGCGAAATGGTGAAAATCGCAATTTTTGAAAAGCTGAGTCTGGACCTGATACTGTCAAAAATGTGCCATGATTTTGCAACCGTGCCACGATTTTGATGGCAGAATGTCCAGCGGTTATGGGCATGAAAAACGTGCCACGATTATCGTGACACGATTTTTGTGAAATAGATCCTTCATATTTCACTATTTTTCACCCCTTTCCGTTATGAATTGGTCTTTGGTGTAAACATGAAAGTTTTAGATAATTGAGTTAGCTTCCCAATGACTTTGGTTTCACTCGAAAATGTTTTGTATATTTTGAGTTATGATAGAAACACTCCAAATGGGTCTTGGAAGACTTTTACGAAAAATTCAGCATAACCGTTTCTAACTCAACCCAAAACTTTTGGTTTGCTTCCAAACATCAAATATGAGTATTATGAGTTTAATTATGATGTTTAATAGCATCTAATCCATGCCTTGTTGAATCAAACTTAGTTTTTTTTTCTTAATGAATTGGTTTTGCAATATGACAAAGTGAGACGAACTTAGTGATTTTTGTGAATTAGTCATGATTGGCCGATGAAAGGCTTATGTAATCTCTACTGCACACATTTGTGACCTAAGAGTATACATGGCTTAGGCGATTAACCTTGTTTGGTTGGTTTTGATTCATTACTTCAATATTTTCAAAGTTGTGAATTATAAGTAGAACTTGTGAAAACTTAACTTAAAGACCAATTGTTTGGCAACCTTTTGTGACTGATATTATATGATTAAGTGGAGACTCGTGAATGAATAATATACGTTGATTGTATGTTGGTGTGTGCATACTTGTTGAATGATGGTGAATTTGCATAGTTGTATATGCATTGTTTGGTGATGATTGCATAGTTGTATATGCATTGTTTGGTGATGATTGCATAGATGTATGCATTGTTTGGTGATGATTGCATAGTTGTATATGCATTGTTTGGAGATGAATGCAAAAGGTTATATGCACGTTGATTGATGAGGTGATCTTTGTGTGAACATATGCATTGAGTTGAGTCATATGTTTATGCATTCATTGTTTGGTGACGGACTTATGTCCAAATGTAAGGCAGGGTGTGAAACCTTACATACGATGTTTTTGTTGCATCGAAGGTGACGACCTTGAGGTGATTTGGTACCACATGCATCTAGATGAGTCTAGAACATTGCATACATTGATTGGTGAATTGTATTGAGTTGTGATGTGTGATTGATGCATATGGTTCATGTGAACTTGATTGGTGAATTGAATTGATATTGAATTATTGTATGAATATATATGTATGAGGATGTTTATACTATTTAGTATTCATTATACATGATATTCTCGATTGTTTGTTTTACGGATTATGTTGATGTAATGCTAACCCTCAGTGGTTTACCACCTACCTTTCCGTACGGACGGGTAGATGGAGTGCAGGATAAGTAGCTTGTTTGCTTGGTGTTGCTGAGGAGTAGGATTCCTCTATCTCTTTTGCGCGCGTCTAGATTAGGGGCTCTGATCTAGGATAGCATTTTTATGTTAGACTTATTTCATCATATGTTGATTTGAGGAGTATGTTATGATTCTTTTATATCCGATGTTGAGGATAAGATTATGTATTTATTATCATGAGATTGGAGATGTTGTTTATATAATTGATATATATTCCGCTGCTATGTTTATGAACCATGATAATTTATACTTGTGAACTTGAATTTGTTGTTGGCGTAGCATCTATTTCTATAATATATTTGTATGTTCGCGCGTTTTACCACTTAATAGGAATAGGGTGTTACAAGTTGGTATCAGAGCCATGGTCAGTTTTGTCCGGACTAGTATTCGTTGAATTCCCTGTTTATATGCGACACGTACGGAAGTATTGTCGGTACTTGATTGGTGAATTGAATTGATATTGGATCATTGTGTGAATATATATATATATATATATATATATATGATGATTGTATTATTTGGTAATCTCTATACATGATATTATTAATTGATTGATTGAGAATTATGTTGATGTAATGCTAACACTCAGTGGTTTACCACCTACCTTTCCGTGCGGACGGGTAGATGGAGTGCAGGATAAGTAGCTTGTTCGATTGATGTTGCTGAGGAGTAGGAATCCTCTATCTCTTTTGCGCGTGTCTAGATTAGGGGCTCTAATCTAGGATAGTGTTTAGATGTTGAACTTTGTTGTTATCTGTTGGTTTTGAGGAGTTATGCTATAGTTATTTTATATCCAATGTTGAGGATAAGATTATATATCTATTATCATGAGATTTGGAGTTATGGATTGTATGCCTGATTATATATTCCGCTTCTATATTTATGAAATCATGATAATATATATATTTGGACTTGTGTATTTTTAGTTGTCGTAGCATCTATTTCTAGAATATTGTATATTCGCGCGTTTTACCGCTTAATAGGAATAGGGTGTTACAAGTTAAGCCCATTAAGGGTAGATTTAACCTAACCCATTTAGGTGGTGACTGCATAAGCTTAACTTAGAGATGAACTAGGTTAACTTTTCATTCATTAACTAAGGAGGTTAGAGATAGAGAAAGGGTTAGAGAGAAGATCCAAGAGGAATCAAGCTAGGAGCAAGGGGAGTAAAGGATTAGCTTTACTTTGTGAAGAAAAGAGGTAAGGGGGTTAGAATTCAATAGTAATCTCTTAGTTCATCTTCTTCCCTAATTCTTTGCATAAGTGCTTATTTGAATAAGTGATTTTCATGAACTTAATTTGTTTAATTCTTGTTCATATGATCTAAATATGTTTGGGTATGTGAATTAGTTGTTGATTAAGTTGTTAACATGAAAATTGAATGATATAGTGAGATGATGTTGGTTACTTTGTGAATTGTGATGTGTTGTTGTTGATTTATGGTTGAACCTATGATTACATATTGTTGTTGTCGTTGTGATATGTTGTTATTGTTGATTGAAGCTTTGGGTGTCTATAATCATTGAACTTGATGTGAATTTGTGTTGTTCTTGAAGGTTTTCATGAAAATGGGTCAAATGGTGATTTGTGTCAAAATGATGTTTTAGTTCAAGTTTCATATAGATTTGAGTGTCTTTTTATGTTTAGAGACGTTTAGACAAACTTTGGAAACAAGTTTGGACATTGGGGAATAAAAAATTGGGATTTTAGGGTGAAAATGGAGTTTTTCCCAAAAACAGATTTTTTGCCAACTAACACAACTCGCCATGGCGAGTTGGAGGCGAGCTGGTGGCGAGTGACCTCTGTGTAAACTCACCATGGTGAGTGAATTGGCCACCGTGGCGAGTTGCTTTGTGCAGTCTGTAACAACCCGAGAATTGGAGGGTATATTGGTAATTTAGACTTAATGGCATTTTAGTCTTTTGCGAGGAAGGGTAATTTAGTAACCTTATGACAATAGTTATTTTTAGCGTTCTAGTTAAAACCGTTATCAATTGTAAGTGACCAAGTGGCCATTACTAATTAATTAGGGCCGATGTTCTAGTTAATTACCGTTTGTGAGTTAGAGTTAGCGGTGTGGTGTAAATAGAATTGAACCAATTAGTTGGTATGGTTAGGCCCATTAAGGGTTTTTGAATATTTGACCCATAACTTTGAGAAAATAGGGTTTGACTTTGTCATTCACACAAAACACAAAAGAGTAGAGAAATAGAGGCTAGGAAGAGGAGCAAGAGGAGAGGGTTGAAGCTAAAGGGGAAATTGAATCTAGGAGCCAAATTGAAGCTTGGGCTAGGATTCTTAGTGTTGGAGGTAAGAGGGATAGTTTTCATACATAATTTTCAAATTTCTCATTTCTACCAAATTCTATGAATTTGATTGATTGCATTACTTCTGTGAATTCGTGTTTGGATGTTGATGTTATGTTTCTAAGCATGAATTGTATGATGATTGTATAATCGTTGTTGAATTAACATGTCAAAAATGTATAAAAATGAATATTTGAGTTTATGTGAAAAATTGATGAGAAATGAGGTTGTGATGTTGTAACATGTATGAATTCGTGTTCAGTAGATGTTGTGAATGATTTATGAACTATTTGTAGTTGAATTGTTGAGCTGGAATCACTGTTTGTGAATTGGAGATGAAATTTATGAATGTTGTTGGTGTTTTGAGAAATTTATGAAATTTGTTGAAATGAGTTGATTTGTTGTTTGTGATGCATAATTTGAGTTTTTTAGGTGTGTTATCACCATTGTGACCTATAAACACTTTCTAGAACACGTTTTGGGATTTGAGGGATTAAAATTGGGTTTTTGGTGTGAAGAAGGGTCAAGAACCACTAAGCAATGGTCTGTTCAGATGACTGTTTGCTCAAGCGAGCCTCAGTTTGCTTAAGGACATTGTGAAAACTTAGCTTAAGGACAAATGTTTGGCAACCTTTTGTAACTCATCTTATATGATTGAAATATAGATTTGCGAATTAATATTGTGTGGTGAATGTATGTTGGTGTTTGCATACTTGTTGAATGAGGGTGATTATTGCATAATTTGTATATGCATTGTTTGGTGATGATTGCATGATATTATATGCATGTTGGTCGTTGAGGTGATCATGGTATGAACTGAAGGTGAGAAAAACACAAGAAGGGGGGGGGGGGGGGTTGAATCGTGTTTACTTTTTCGAAACTGTTGAAGAGTAAGAATCTGTTTCTACAGGATCAGAGTCTGAATGGATTCAGAGTCTGATGGGAGACCAGATTCTGTTGCAGTGGAAAATAACAAGAGATAGAGAGAAAGAGAGAACAAAAGCAATTATACAGGTTCCTTCCACAAACCGGAAGTAGTTCTGTCCCCCTTGCACTTCCAAGGAGAGTTTCACTAAAATGTAATTTCAATTACAAGTTGCTCAAACACACAGTAAGAGACTTCCAATTGCTCAAGCACGCAGGCAAGAGTCTTCCAATACTCAAAGACACAACTAAGAGACTTCTTTGCTCAAACACACAAGCAAGAGACTTCTGACACAATTTACAGAAAATTGAATAGAGTTGGAGACACTTGATAAACAATCAAATGTGTTCCAATAACTTAAACAAAGACAGACTCTGTTTTTCTGATAAACTTAGAGATTCTAAAATACACAGTTTGTAAGAATAATCTAAGTTGTTGATGTGTTTCTGGTTTGACTCAGTGAGAATACAATAGCTTGGCAGCGTAGTTTTTCAGTTGTAGAGTCCAACATATTCTTCAAGTCTTCTATCCTTTATATAGGCGTTGGAAAGAGACGTTGAGACAATCCAGCACATCAAGAGAATTCTGGAAGCTTGATCAATAGTTGTTGATCTGTTGCTTGATATGGTAATAGTCCTTCAAATGCATATTTTGAATTCCATTCCTTTTGAAGCTTAATACCGGTAGACACAGTTGCCAAACTGTACGAGGTAGTGGAGTAGTGGAAACAGAGTTCGTACACACGTACTCTGTACTATTCTGCATTCTTTGTCGTTGAGCATCCCACGCTCAAGTTGACTTTGAAGCTAGCCGTTACTCCAATTGAGTGTCTCTTATGCATCGTAATGCCTTTAGAAATTCTTCTAAGTAGATCTTCAGATTGTAGGCTTCAGACTCACTGTAGCACTTCAGCTTCTGATGATCTTCAAACTCTCTTGGTCTTCAGGTTCTGATAGTCTTCAGACTCTCTTGAACTTTTAGGTTCTGATCATCTTTAGACTTATATAAACTTCAGATTCTTTTAGTCTTTAGGATTTCTTGACACAGCTTCTGATGATTCTTCAGACTCTCCAGATCTTCAGAATCACAAGCAACAAGCTTCTCTTGGTCTTGCTCTCAAAATGTTCAAACAGAATACTTTCTAAGATTAAATATCTTGATTAATATCCTGCATACTTAAACAAATATTAGCATATCCCATTGACAATTTTTAATACCTTTTATCATCAAAACTCAAAACGTGGTATTGCTGAACACCCTTGTTCCAACAATCTCCCCCTTTTTGATGATGACAAACATCAGTATTTAAAAGGTCAATTGTTGTTAATCTAATTAACAGGTTGACTTAAAGGGTCTGAGGTTTGTAAGCTCAGAGTCTGAGGTTGGTAAGCTCTGACTCCCCCTGAGTCTGATAGTCCTTAAGTTGAGGTTTGTAAGCTACCCCTAAGTTCTATCCAAGTTAATTAAATTCATGTTAAGCATAAGTAGCTGAATCAAATCTCAGAATAATAAACGAATATGAGAAAAGATTCTTTTTAATGGGGCTCAGAATCTAACGAAGTACCTTTCGCAAATTTCCCTTTAACTTTACATAGTACTCACTGGTCTTTCTCCCCCTTTTGTTATCAACAAAAAGGTTTAAAAAACAAGTTTCTCCCCCTTTTTATATGACTTCAAGGGAGGGAATTTTTTTTTTTTAAAGAAAATGAGAAAAAGATTCAGAGCAAAAACAGATTAGAGTCTGAAACATGACAGATTCTAAGTAGAATTCGGTAGTTAGACTTCAGATGCACTAAGATAAATAAAGCAAGATATATCATAAGCACATATAGTTGAAGTAAAACTTTGAATAATCATAAAGTAAAAGTTCAGAAGATAATAGAAATCAGCAAAAAAAAAAAAAGAGTACAAGCAAAACAAAATAGATTAAACACTAGGTGTGCAACTAAGATTGATTTTGTTTGGCAATGTGATCCATCAATTTCTGGAGATCCTCTTGCTGTTTGTTGACAATTTCTTCGAGAGCTTCTGTTCTTCTGAGATGAGCTTCTTTCTCAAGTCTAGCTTCTTCTTGAACTCTGTGAAGCCTCTTCTTCAGCGAATCATAAACCACTGTTTCCCTTGGATTGTATTGATCAGCATCAAAGAATGATTTATATTCCAACTGCAGAATAAGAGCTTTCTTCTTAGCCTTTGTTGTCTTAGCATTCTTAATTTCTTCTAAATGTTTGGCAAGAACACCAGCTTGTTCTTTTACAGCAGCCTTCTGAATTTTGGTGACAAAATCCACAAATTCATTCTTCAGAGAAGAAAACTTATCCTCATAGCTTACATTGAGGATTGGCACAAATCTTTGCTCAATAATATCCTTGAGCTTTGAGTTGGACACTCCATAAAACTCATCTATTCTCAACGAATCAAAGAGGTTGTGAAGAATCAGAGTTTGATTTGGCTCAGATGAAGTTGAAGGTTAAGAAGTTATGATAGCTTGTGAGGTTTCAAGGCCAATTTCCACAGTTTGGTTTAAGGGTTCAATAACTGTTTCAGACACAGGCTCTACTATGCATTCTGTTACAGGTTCTGGGTCAGGTATGACACTAGAAACTTGTTTCAGAGTCTCAGAGACTGGTTCCTCTACAGTTACAGTAACTGGTTCAATTGAAGCTAAGGTTAGAATTTCTGGTTCAGGTTGGGGTACAGAGTCTGGTTTTGAAACAGATTCTGTAGTGTTTGTTGTTTTGGATTTTGCGGGGGTCTTTGGTAGTTCTCCTCCTAGGTGTCTTTCAAGAGAATCTAGGGTGTCTGGAGAGTCTACACAGATAGTTTCATGTTGAGGGGATGGTTGAGCAGATTGAATGGGTTCTTCAGGTTCTTCAGTAGGCTGAATTGCCTGAAGTGGTTTAAGAAATGATGGTTGAGCAGGATGGTCAGAGGGTAAGTTCAGAGACACTGTGATGGTGTCTTGAATAACCCTGTCAATAGTTGAATCAACATATTAACCTATTCTTGGATCAAGTGGATCAAATGATGAGATAGGTTTGATTGGAGAGGGAGTTTTATTTCGAAGGGATGGAAGGACTTTGATCAGGGGTATGTTATCTGATTCAGTCTCAGATGAGGATGAAGACTCTTGATTCGTAGAAGAGAGAGGTGAGTCAAATGAAATGTTACCTGATGTGCCAATGCCAGCTTCCGGAGAAGCTTGTTGGTCAGAAGCATCGGACAGAGTAACTTCTGATTGATCAGCTTCTGCAGGGGCAACCTGACTCTTCTGTTTCAAAGTTGCTGCAAGCAACTTAGCAGCTTCCTTCACAGTCTCATCATTAGGTCCTTCTGTCACAACTTCTGCTGCCATAGCTTTGCCAGCAGCATGTTCATCTTCAATCATAGATACAGAAGTACCTATCTTCTGTGCTAAATCCTTAGCCACAGGAACATCTTCAATCTTCCTTTTCTTGACCTGACTTTCTTCTTCATCAGAATCAGTATCAAGAAATTCAGCAATTTCTTCAACCAGCCTCTTGTGATCTCTATCAGCTTTGCCTTTCTTAGCTTTCTTCTCATCTCTTGCCTTCTTCTCGTCTTTTGTTTTCTTCTCATCCTTGGCTTTCTTTATCCTTTCCTTAATTTCCTTGGATGCAGAAGAGATAGACAGAGGCATAGGAGCTATGGTTTCAGAGGCACCAATAGTAACTACTGGAAGAGCTGTAGATTTTTTCTTCTTCTTAGGAGGTTCTTGCTTCTCTTCCTCTTCCTCTAAATTGACTTCCTTGGTCCTTTTTCCTTTGACCTTAAGAGGTACTCCTCCAGCAGTCTCAGGAATGGCAGAATAGTTGATTATTATACCAGTTTCATTGTAGTAGTCTACTACAAATCTTGCAAGGACTTCAGGATTGTCTTCTTTGGAAATAGGGGGGAAATCCATCATCAGATCTGATTGTACAAAAGATTCCTTCATATCTAGATTAGAAGGGTTGAACTTCCTGACAATCTTCATGTATTGAAGAGTCTTGCCATTGATGATTCTCCCTGTTACTGTTCCAAGCTGAGCGTCTGATACAACACCAGATTCTGTCAAGACCTTCAAGAGGCCTCCATGATACAAAATCTCAGAAATTAATCTTCCAAAAGGAACTTGTCTTCTAGATTTGGTTTGGCCTTCCCTGATGGCCCAGCACATGTGGTGGATCACGTATCTTGGAAAGTTGATTTTCTTCTTTTTAATCAAAAAGTACAGAAGCACTTTATGATCAACAGACAGAGTGTCTGTTCCTCCACCTTTCTGAAGCATACTATCCAGTATGATCTTCAGAAGCATCCTATGTTCAGGATGCATGTCTACCAATTTATTTGAGGGTCTCCCTTCAAATAAGAGTTTGTTGCAGATGCCCATCCACTCACTCTTCTTGTCCACATTCCACTAAAATTTACCTTCATTAGTTACCCTGCATGCCCTGGCAACTATTTCTTCATTGATAAGGATTGGAATCCCCATCATAGCAGACCTTATCTCTAGACCTTTGTACGGTCTCA
Organism: Medicago arabica; assembly: GCA_946800305.1. Classification (NCBI taxonomy): domain Eukaryota; kingdom Viridiplantae; phylum Streptophyta; class Magnoliopsida; order Fabales; family Fabaceae; genus Medicago; species Medicago arabica. The sequence continues at coordinate 34,014,013 of OX326966.1, read as the reverse complement.
GACCCATTTGCTTTCTACTCTTGCCAGCCAAAGAGGGGTTGTTCATGATTGC